>ML341245.1:0-184169 GCA_005239505.1 Nicotiana paniculata | reverse complement strand
AATATTGTCTTTTCGAAAGGCTTTTAACAAAAAAACGGGTACCAGTGCAAACATAAAAACAAAACGGGTACAAGTTAAAGAGGGGCGCCTAAATAGGGCGCCCCGTGCAATTTTTACCAATTTTTACAAGGAAAATGGGGGCTTGTTTTTTAGTTAAAATCGGATTGGGCCAATTTGCATGGCCCATTTTTCCTCCATCTGGCCTAGCCCATCCCCTCACCACTCCCTTAAACACCCAAACCCTTAACCCTTAAAAATAAAAGAAGATTAGAGAAAACCCTAGGAGCCGTCACCCCCAATTCTCCCTACACCCATGAAGCAGCCGCCACCCTAACTCCTCTCACTCAACTCCTTCACTCCCACTCTCACACACACACGAGAAAACGGCTGAAAATAGATTTGGATTTTGAGAATTTAAATTAAGACCCAAGAGTTTAGGAGCTCGGGAAAAATACAAAGCAGCAGAGACGAGTTTTTTGTTCAAATCCGCTCTCCCGAGTTCACAAGAGCTGTTGAGGATTGTTTACTGCCCGTGCTGTTGCTTCGAAGTTGGCTGAGATTTGTCCTATTAATTTCTGGCCTTCATTGGGTCCTCTCAATTACTGTTTTCCTGATATAAAGGTAAACAACATGAACTTTTGTATGTTTCTGATTTTCATTGATAATAAGCTGTTGAATCCTATCAGAAACTTGACTTTGTGTTTTTAGTGCCGATTCCATGTTCTCTGCATCTGGATAATTAAATAGTTCTCTTGTGACCTAACTTTGATCTATAATAGAATCAATTCCACTTAAGTGTGCAGATCCCACTGTTTATGATTGGTTGTGTATATAAATTTGTCACAAGTTGGGCGAAGGGTCTGGTTTTGTCTTCTCTATTAGCTTAGAAGTTAATTACTTTTGTGTTTCTAGAATTTTTGCATGTGTTTTCCTCTATGAGCTTTTTTTTTGGTACTAAGGATTGAGAATTCAGATGGCCTTGTCTTTGTTAAAGGGACTTATAGAAAAATTGTTAGTAGGAGCCTAAAGGAATACTTTGATGACAAGAAACTTTAGAGTAATTCTGTACATCTTTGATGTAAATAGCTTTTTCCGATGCTAAGCATGAGCACGTTCTGCTTTAATTTTAGTGGTCATTGATGTTGTGCCGGTAAAGAGTTCAGGGATATAGAATTCTAATAATAATGTTGTAAAATGATTTTCTCATGGAAATTTTAGAAAATGGTCCGGTCATAGATAAACTAGCCACTACAAGGTCCAACACAAGAACTCTACATTACTCGATGCACGAGTCAGTATTAATGCACTGCCCCAATAAGCACTTGTTACAATTATGAATCAATTTTCCATAATCCGTGGCTTTCACAATAATCTCAAACATTAGAATAAATAATGTTCAAACATTCGTAGTTTTGCTTTGGGCGCGACTAATTAAATCATCACGACGTCGTGATACATAATTCCCAATTCGAGTGTGCATTTCATGTGACTCGACCATAACTTCAAACTATAACAAAAATAAACATGCTGTAGATCGCGGTTACGGTTCCTGTGACGCGATTCACAATGTGTACAAAAACAAACAAGTGCGCGAACTTGTTCAAACAAATTCCATAAATACTAAAAGTGGTTAAAAAGTAAAAATGCACAATAGGTTTAAAACTTGTAATAAATTAGATAATTAGGCCAATTATTAATAGTTAAGCGACCGTGCTAGAACCACGGAACTCGAGAGTGCCTCACACCTTCTCCCGGGTTAACAGAATTCCTTACGGGTCTTCTGTGATAAATAAGAGTCAATTTCCTCGATTTGGGATTTAAAATAAACCGATCACTTGGGACACCATAACAATTATTCCAAGTGGCAACTCTGAAACTAAATAAATAATCCCATTTCGAATAATGTCACTTAAATTGGAAAAACTCCCTATCCCTCCGGGAAAAAGGAGGCGTGACACCTTCAACATGAAGTGATGTTCTTCATCCATGTGATTTGGTGGAGGATGTTGTAATTGGTTATGCTATAATGAAATCCTAAAGACAAAATCTGCATCTTTGAATCCTTTATCACTCAGTAAATTTAGAGAACTAGTGCGGATGGAGATTGCAGTGGCTGGTTATACAGAGGAGTGATTTAGATTTTGTGTTCCAGGAAAGAAATTTTATCCATGTTGCATAATGAAGAAGATAACTCAGCAGCAATCAGTGCAAATTCTCTTCATCTGAATTTGAGGTTGTTCAGATTATTCTTATGTCTGGTTACTGAAAACCGTTGGGCATAGTAAGGATCAGCAAAAACCTATAAAGACATTGGAAGTGGGTGATATAGTTCACTTAGATGACACAAAAGATGTTGGTGCAGAAAACTGTCTCCATCTTGCTGCTCTGTATTATGTGGTGTGAACTTAGTTTTTGAGTTAATTACATGGTCTAGTTGATGGAATTATTGAAGTGCCTAGAATTCCTTTTGTATCACCTGGGATCCCAGTCTACTAAAAAAACTTTGATAAGCATGTGATTCTTGTGGCAAGACCTGCTAGCATTATCTCATAAGTAAATTGAATTAGTGTTTTGGGTTGTGCATCCTAAGTCCTTGAAGAGTTTGACATGGCAGATCCCTGCTCCATTGTGGAGCTTGATATGCTGTGTTTCTTGTAATTTGGTTTCTCGGGTAACAAGTTATGCTACATTGCTTCAGTAAATTATTAATAGCTTTGTTTATTAAGGTTGTTTTGGTCTGATGCCAGCACTCAGAGTCGGGAATAGCGGAGATAATTTTGACTACTGTTTTGTAGCAAGTGATACTTTAGTGATGAGATATGATGAAGCAAATGTTTTTTTAGGTGGTCTTTATTTTTATTTTGGGTCAATCACTACTCTGTTAGTGGTCGTTTGGTAGAAGGATAAGGATAATAGTCCGGAATAAAGTTTGGGATTGTATTTATCCCATGTTTGGCAATAGGTATTAGATAATCCTGGGATAAGTTTTATATTAAAATAGTGGGATTAACTATCCCATAGAGAAGGTGGGATAGCTAATCCCATGGGATATCCCATCCCATGGAATATTCTCGTTAGTCCCTTAACTCCCTGCCCCGAACCTTTGTGTTTGAAATTATATCTTCATGTGATAACTGATAAGTGATAACTGTCAATGCTAGCCTCATTAGTTTGTTTATGATAAAAATGGTATTGGTACATAGGTGTGCGCACTATGCAGAGTTGCCCCTTTCCCCTTTCATAACAACAAAAAAACTTTGACATTTCTCTGGACCCTCCTGAAAATAAATTGCTCATTGAGCCTCTTTCCGCCTTGATTTTCAGAAGAAATTACATTCTTAGTGTAATCTCTATATAAGGTATTGAACTGTGTATAATATATGCGCTTACTAACTTGGTTCTCATTCATAGTGTGACACTTGTTACTTTTTCTTTTTGATCCTTTAGTAGTGCCGCTATATGGTCTGAAAGTGGAATAGTTATATACTCGCATATGATTTTAAATTTTGCATTTTGGTCTTCACAGGCTATTGATTAACCTTTCTTCGGAATCAGATAGATGGTTGCTTTCTAGTTCAGTTCCCTGTATAGCAGAATTGAGAAATGAGTTTGATTTCACGTCTGAGGCATCATTTGCCTGGTGTACTCTTGAGACAATCGGTTCGATCGAATGTGGTTGACTCCTGTTTCATTACCTCATCTGTGTTTACTCGACACTTTTCTCAGCCTGCTAGGAAAGAGGAGGAAGACGAGGAAGAAGTAGAGATTGACCAGAGAAAGCTTCCGGCTGATTATGATCCTGCAACTTTTGATCCTACTGAGCATCGTAGTCCTCCATCCGAGAGGGTATGGAAGCTTGTAGATGAAGTTTCGGGACTTACATTGGTTGAAGTTGCAGAACTGTCTTCCATTATTATGAAGAGGTTGGGTATGACTGAGCAACCAATGGTCGGTGTTATGAAGGCAGGAGCTGCTGGATTGGCAGCAGCAGCTATGAAGGGACCGGAAGCAGCCAAGGAAGAAAAGAAACCAGAGAAAACTGTTTTTGAACTTAAACTGGAATCATTTGATGCTGCTCAAAAGATAAAGATAATCAAAGAGGTCCGCAGTTGTACTGAGTTGGGACTCAAGGAAGCAAAGGAGTTAGTCGAAAAGACTCCTGCTATTTTTAAGAAGGGGGTATCGAAAGAAGAAGGAGAACAAATCATTGAGAAGATGAAAGCTGTTGGAGCAAAGGTTGTTATGGAATGATAATGAACAAGACATTTGGTTTGATACTGAGTTAATCCATAAGTGTTTGAAAACTAAATTATGCTTCATTAGGCTATGCATTTTTGTAGTCTACTTTTCTTTCCTTTCCTGAAACCCCTCAGCTGTAGCTCACAAATAATTGTGTCCGTCATGTTTGATTGACATGCTTAGCAGAAGGAATGCGACTTAGTTGTAGTCTACTCTTGTTTGGCTGTACTGTGGGATTAATGATTCTTTTCTTATTATTATGGGTGGCTGGTTTGGAAGGAAATGTGTTGTTACAGTGCTCATTGATATCTAATGCGTGAACTTTTCTCTTTTGTTTTGATATATTCTTATGCAGAATCCTTGATTAATTAATTAATAGAAATGCTGAATGTTGTATGCAGAATGCTTATTAGCTAAGGATTTGCTTTAATTAGATTTATGGTTACTCTTGTAAAGTACATTTTGTGTTGGTATGATTTGCTGGAACTTAACTATACCCTAGTACACAAAGTGAGGAGGATAGCTGATGTAAAACACACCCTCATCTCATGAAAAGACACAATTAGTTCAAGACTAAAACTGACGTTGCTAGATAAGCTACTATGGGTATGTTTTCAATCGCCAAACTATTTGGGGAGCTTTTTTATATTCATTTTACTTCAATGTGATATGTTTCATTCCAATGTATATATTTTGTGTTCTAGGATAAATTAGTGGTTCTAAATCTCGTCTTATCTCTATACTATACTATACAATTTCTAGAACATATGTATGTCAAAGAGGAGATTCCTCAAAGAGGCCAAGGTGAACCCTTAACAATCTGGCTATGTCCGTATTTCATACTACTTCTGCGATTTAACGTTGGAATTGGGGCTATGGTACGAGTACACAACATAGCCATTCAGTCAAAGGTTTGTGGCCCGGGCCCAATGAAAATGTGAATAATTTGTGTCTGAGTATATGTATATATATAAAACTTGATTTAATAGTTCTTTGTCGTTTAACAGTAACACCAAATTTTTTAGATATTTTAAAAGGAGCTTAGAGTTGGCTATATTCACCTAATAAGTGATAGAAACATTTTTAGCGGAACCCTTGGACAATCCTTTATGTTATCCGATTTTCAAATTTTTGTTTCAAAATAACGACTATTATCAGCTCTTGGATTGGTGCATAGGCAGCAACGCCGAAGTAAAAAGCTCGAATATAGTGGAGTAAATTGTTGATTCAGTAACTCTTTTTACATCAGTCATCTCATCCCCCATGAAGTAGTATATGAACCACAGTTTGGACATACATTTGATTTGATTGAAATTTCAAAAAAGAATTTTTGAATTTGTGTTGAAAAATATTTTTTGAAAGTTGAAGTTGTGTTTGGACATGCATTTTATATGAAGAAAAAAATGAAGTTTTGCGGGTGAAAGAAAAAATGAAGAATTGTCCTAAACCAGTTTTTGGAAACTTGAATTTTTTTTCTTTTTTTCCCAAAACATAATTATATTTTATGATCAAACAATACTTTTAAAAAAATATAGCCAAATTTATGGCCAAGCGGGATCTTAGAATGATCTAATTAGTTTATGCACTTACAAATTTATTTTTATTTGTTCATTTATATATATATATATATATATTGTCTTGCTTGTTTTGTGAACATATGATATTAACTCGAGATAATGATGATTTGCTTTAGAAATAAAAAACAGATAACCGATGTATTTAGTGTAGATTTAGGGTTATTAGCAAAATCACCACTTTCGTTTCTGCAAGTATATTCTATTACTCAATAGAAACACAGATTATTTATCCAATTATTTTATTTTATATGTTACTATTTTTTATTTTCAATACATTTTAAAAAGAGTGATACACTTTATAAATGGAAATATTTTAAATCTTAAACGTCTATTTTACTCTTAGTGATATACTTTATACTACAAAGTTTATAGCTGTAAAATTATCATGATATAATTAAGATCACATATTTTAAAAGAGTAATACATAATCAAAGTAGGAGATTAGATTAATTTTAATTTACAATAAAGAAAAGAAAGATCAAATTTAAGTCAGAAAAATAAGCTTCCTCCTTTTTGTATACTGTGTATGATATTTATTTTCAAGAAGAAAAAGTTCTATATCACATTTACCAAAAAGTAAGTTGGACTTTGTGAGAGCGTGTCACTTTCATGTGACATCAGCAACTATGATCCCTTTTGGGTATTGAAAGAAGGCTCAGCTATCCGTTGAATTTCCGACTTATGTGGTACTTTTTAAAAATTTATGATTTTAAATATCCTATGATAATTTTATAACTACAAAAGTATATCATTAAGAGTAAAATAAAATATTTAAGATTTTAAATATTTTCATTTATAAAGTGTATCAATCTTTTAAAAATGTATTAATAATAAAAATAGTAATATATAAAATGAACCAATTGGATAAATAATTTGTGTTTGAGGCACACCGGTTCTCTTTGTAAGAAAGAAAGATGGATCGCTAAGGATGTGTATTGACTATCGGCATCTCAACAGGGTCACAATAAAAAATAAGTACCCACTACCAAGGATAGACGATTTGTTTGATCAATTGCAGGGTGCTAGGTACTTCTCCAAAATTGACTTACGGTCCGGGTATCACCAACTGAAGATAAAGGAGCAGGATATTCCGAAAACAGCTTTTAGGACCCGATATGGGCACTTTGAGTTTCTGGTAATGTCTTTTGGGCTAACAAATGCCCCGACAACTTTCATGGATCTTATGAATCGATTCTTCAAGCCTTTTCTTGACTCCTTTGTGATAGTGTTCATTGACGATATTCTTGTATATTTACGAAGTCAACAGGACCACGCCGATCATCTCAGGGCAGTTCTGCAGACTCTTCATCAGCACCAATTGTATGCAAATTTTTCGAAATGTGAATTTTAGCTCGAATCTGTCATGTTCTTGGGTCATGTCGTCTCTAGAGAAGGAATTATGGTTGATCCTCAAAAGATTGTGGCAGTGAAGAGTTGGCCTAGACCCACTCCAACAGAGATTCGCAGTTTCTTGGGTTTGGCCGGGTATTACAGGAAGTTTGTGGAGGGGTTCTCTACTCTTGCCTCTCCGTTGACTAAATTGACGCAGAAAGCGGTTAAGTTCCAATGGTTCGATGCTTGTGAAAGGATCTTCTAGGAGTTGAAATCAAAATTGACTACGACGCCGGTATTAAACCTGCCAGAGGGTACTGATGGGTTTGTGGTATATTACGATGCTTCAAGAATTGGGCTTGGGTGTGTGTTAATGCAACATGGCAATGTTATAGCTTATGCTTCTAGGCAACTCAAGAATCATGAAAGGAACTATCCAACGCATGACTTAGAGCATGCGGCAGTGGTTTTCTCATTGAAGATTTGGCGTCATTATCTGTATGGGGTCCATGTGGATGTATTCACGGACCACAAGATGCTTCAATATATTTTCAAACGGAAGGAATTGAATTTTAGGTAGAGAAGATGGCTTGAGTTGCTCAAAGATTACGACATCGATATTTTATATTATCCGGGGAAGGCTAATGTTGTAGCAAATGCTCTTAGCCGGAATCTATAGGAAGTTTGGCTCACTCGGAGGCGTATCGTAGGCCGTTGGCCTAGGAGGTCCACCAATTAGCTAGTTTGGGAGTTTGTCTTACGGACTCCAGTGAAGGCGGAGTGATGTGTAGATGATCTTCGGGAAAGAATCATGGCTGAAGCTCACACTTCTAGGTATTCCGTGCACCCGGGTTCTACAAAGTTGTATCATGATCTCAAGGAGGTTTATTGGTGGAATGACATGAAGAGGAAGGTGGCAGACTTTGTAGAAAAATGTCCAAACTATCAGCAAGTGAAGGCTGAGCATCAAAGGCCCGGTGGGTTGCCGCAGAATATAGAAATTTCAATGTGGAAGTGGGAAATGATTAATATGGACTTTGTGCTAGGACTACCGCGCACTCCATGCAAGTTTTACACAATTTGGGTGATTGTGGACTAACTCATGAAATCAGCACACTTCTTGCGAGTTAAATATACCGACACATCGGAACAATATGCTCAGTTCTTTATCAATGAAATAGTCAGGTTGCATGGCACTCCAATTTCTATCATTTCGGATCGAGGAGCACAATTCATAGCTAACTTTTGGAAGAAATTTCAGTAAGGTTTGGGTACACAGGTGAATCTTAGTACAACCTTTCATCCACAAACTGATGGGAAGGCATAGCAGACTATTCAGACGTTTGAGGATATATTGCGTGCTTGCGTTCTTGACTTCAAAGGTAGATGTGATGATCATTTTCCACTCATAGAGTTTGCTTTTAACAACAGCTACCATGCTAGTATTCAGATGGTACCATTTGAGGCATTATATGGTAGGAGATGTATATCTCCTATTGGGTTGTTCGAAGTTGGGGAAGCTGAATTGATAGGATCAGACCTCGTGCATCAAGCTATGGAGAAGGTTAAGATTTTTAAGGAGCGGTTGAAAACTGCTCAGATCCGTGAAAGGTCCTATTCGGATGTTCGTCGAAGAGATTTGGAATTCAAGGAAGATGATTGGGTATTCTTGAAGGTTTCCCCCATGAAGGGTATCATGTGTTTTGGAAATAAAGGGGAGTTAAGTCCGAGGTATGTCGAGCCGTACAGAGTCATTCAAAGGATTGGCCAGGTGGCGTACAAGCTTGAGCTACCACCTGAGATGTCATTAGTGCACCAGTATTCCATGTGTCCATGTTGAAGAAGGTAGTTGGAGATCCATCCGCTATTGTGCCAGTTTAGACTATTGAGGTTAATGAAGAATTGTCATATGAAGAAAGTCCAGTTGCCATTTTTGATAGGCAAGTCCGAAAGTTAAGAAATAAAGAAATTGCCTCCATGAAAGTGTTATGGCAAAACCAGCAGGTTGAAGAGGCCACTTGGGAGGCCGAGGAAGATATTAAGAATAAATACCCTAACTTGTTTGGATAGATATGTAATTAATTATTTGTGTCCTATGAAGATGTTGAAATCTTACCTTTTATGAATTTTGTATCATCTGGATAGTTGATGTTAATAATGTTTCTTTTCTAGTTATGTATTGCTTATGAGACCACTGTTGGTATTATTCCATATTATGTTACATATTTGGATTATGTATATGTTTTTAGGATTCTATTAGGTGGATATACCCTGTTACAAAGGAAACTCTGGCGAAAGTTTTGCAAATTTTAGGGAGTTAGTCTAATTTGGGACTGCTGGTGTGTGGTATCGCAGTTTAGTCTCATCCGATGTTAATAGTGAGCTTTGACCCTCATTCAAGGACGAATGACCTTAAGTGGGGGAGGATGTGAGGCCCCTCGAAAAAAAATTCCCTATTAGTCCGAGACCACAAGTACACTCACAAGTCGCTTAAGTGTCGTCTTGCCTTCCACGATGGGTTCAGGACTTAAAAACTTATATGATCATTATAATAGATTTAGGATTTGTATTGGATACTGTTGATGATCTAAGGATATCCCTAGGACTAAGCCATGTTGGGAACTATGCAATGGGCTAAAGTTTCAGGAAAAATTCGCATAATGTCCGATTTCAAGTGCATGCTTCTTCCAAACTACAAAGACTTAAGAGGTGATATATCTATAAAGTTAAAGTCCTTTTATTCTAGTTTCCAATTCATCAAACCGTTCCTCATTTGGATATGTATACAGAAAGTTATGGCCATTTTACCGGACTTATGTCATATGCGCGCCCAGGTGCGCGACCACGCATATTTGGGAGTTTCTGCCTTGTGCGCGTGGACAGATGCGCGGTCACTTGCCCAGGTGTGCGTACTCGCACGTAAGAGACATATAAATACCCCCAAGGCCGGGTAGGGAGAGTGTCTAAGTCATTTCTTTGAGCTAGGGCTTGCTCTATCAAGGGGAATCCGTCCCACACTTCCCTCCCATGAACCAAGGTAATGTTTTTGGAGTATTTTGATTTAATTATTACTCCCAAACACTTATATTAACAAGGATTAATCTTGAAGATCCATAGATTTCCATTCAAATCCCCAAATTGGTCAACAACACTACAAGTGGGGATTCTCTAGAGTCTTACTACAAGAGGTATGTCTACCATATCTAACTACTCTATGATGATTATTTATGTATGAAATATATGTTAGGACTTATGAGATGGTGATTATAATCCATAAGTGCCTAACCTAGTTTGTGTGGGTGTTGTATAGATTGTGAAATGGGTTAATTAAGGAGATTGATGGTTTGGGTGTGAATTGTTGGGCATGCATGTGCTAATGGAAGTTGTGGATGGCCTAGAGATGATGTTAAGGTGACTCATTGGTATGGAAGGTGGTTGTTAGGTTAATAAATTCCATTGAAGGAGGTTGTAGAGAGATATGCACATTAGTTGTTTGATAAAAAATCTAAATGACTTAAAGTATAGAAATCTTACTAATATAGTTACAAATGTTTTGCATTGTTGTAGATTAAAGTTGTTTAGTGTGGTGGACGCCGTAGTATTATTAAGGGGAGAATTTCAGGTATGTATGGCTAAAACCCCCTCTTCTTAGAAATTGAACCCCCTTGGTGTCCATGCAATTGGTGTAAGTTTCAAAATTGATTGATATAGAAATTGCTATTCCAAATGTGCTTGTGTTGCAAAAATATATGTGCAATATGTATTTCAATATTCCCATTATGCTATCTTGTCATTTGAGGATGTGTTAAAGATATGGAATATGTGCTAAAATGCCTAGACTTCCAGTCGAGTTTGAATAAATGTTGTTATGCTAAAGTATGTGAAGGCCTCTACTTACCTATGATCTGTAATTGCTCTCGTGTGTACTCAATATATTGAATTGAAAGACTTGTTTGTTGAAAATGATAATATTGTGAAATGTGGAAAAGAACTTGCATTGTGAAATACGACCAAGAGCATAGGTATGATATAACGATTGTGGCCACTAGTGCCAATAAATTGATATATGTGAAAAAAATATGAAATGAGAGGATCGATGGAAAATGCTAATGTCTTGGCTGAGACGGCGTAGCCGATCAGGCCGTGATCGGATGCCATGCCGCACACATGGTGGTACTATGCTGGAAACTGAAATTGGAAATTGGAACTGGAAACTGAAACTGGAATTGTGATTGTGGTGAATGTCTCTAATGGGACGACCTAGCCGATCGGGTCGTGATCGGACTCCATATAAAAGTACGGTGGTATTGTGAATGATGAGGTATTGACACTAATGATGTCCCAATTTAAAGCTATGAAAATTACTTGAAAGCTTATGTGATCTTTAATTTGATATTGTAGTGTTGTTTAAGGTTTCCATTGATTCCATGATTATTTCTTCTTATATTATTGTTCTTTCTAATGAGATGGTGTTTAGTTATACATACTAGTACTATTCGACAGTACTAACGTCCCTTTTACCGGGGGCGCTACATATTTAAATGGATATAGGTGGTTCCATAGCAGACAATGTTGATCGCAGCTAGTGGTGAATCATCATCATCTTCCCAGCAGACCTGGTGATCCCCAATTCTTCCTGGGGTCATGTAGTACATCTTTTGTTTATATGTTTGCCACGTTTTGAGGTATAGCCAGGACCTTGTTACTGGCGTTGTTATGACTCTCTTTTGTATCTTTAGAGGCTCCATAGGCACTATGTGGGTTGTATATGGGTATTGGAAGAGTCATTGGATTATGTTGTATTTTGGACCCTTGTTCCTTCAAATTGAAAAGTGTATGTAATTTTTGAAAAACTTAAATATGATGTAACAATTGAATCGATTTGGAAATATTTACAAGATCTTCCTGTTGTATAATTAATAATAATCTATTTTCTTGATCATAATGAGTTGGGTAGAAAATGTCTAATAGGCTTGCTCAGCCGGATTCACTCGGTTGAGCACCGGTCGCGCCTCCCGAGGTTGGGGCGTGACACCCTAGTTACTTACCTCCGCGCCCTTGTTCTTGTAGGGTTGCTTCTGAACTAAAATTTTTGAATGTCTTCCCAGTGGCTCTCTCTATTATTTCCGTAACACTTATATTGTACCTTTAACTACCCCAACTCCTATATGAATATTTCTCAAGGATTACGATGTCATATTCACGAGACTGAATTCCTTATATTGGGGTTCACTATGTTTATCTTGCCGTATCTGTTGATTTATCTGTATCCTCTTGTTTAGCCATAACTATATTCTGTGCAATCTATCTTGGGTTATTTACTTTGTCTTAACTTACCTCTCACACTAGCTCCTTAAGTATCAAGTGTTCATTCACACTTATTTATCAATAACATCATGGGAGGGAATCCTTACTTCCTCTCCCCGACGTCGTGCTTGCATAATGTTCTGGAGTCGTATCATATATGTAGGATCTAAATAAATGCAATCTCATTCCTTTCACCTTCCTACCACTTTTTCCTTTTTTATTCCGTAGTTACCTGGACTACATAACTCTAACTTAATACCATATCACACCATCTTCCCCTTTAGGGGAGTACTAACATTTAATCCTATGAAGATTTACCTATAAATGTTTTACCTCTTCATCTTTAGCGTCTTTTCACATCTTCACGGACTGTCACTCGACTTGCGATACCATTCTGTACTAAGGATAATGAAATTTCTTACTCACGAGGGTGACACCTAGTGTAGCTAGCGCACTTAATCCCTTAAGCTTAACTCTGCTCACAGTGCTTGCTTTACGGAAACGTCTTCCTGAATGGCCTTTAAAGGTTATTCTTTTGTTGTCCATTCTTTCATTGTCGAAATGCAATCTCCGAGATTCTCCCGATGCCGACTATTAACAAATCCTTTGGTTCCTAAATCATGTTCGATTTTTTTCTTGTTTACTAGCCCACACTAATTTCTATTTCTCCTTGGTGCAACCTTTCTTTCTGATAATCACGTTGGAGTCACCGACTCATTTCTAAAAGTGAGGGTATAACTTTATGGCTTATACAATTTTATTGTCTCAAGGCCTGTCACCTCTTGTCTTTTCCTTCAGTTGACTATAGACTCTATGATCCGGTCATATTTTGATTTACCGTTACCACCAATTTATTATCTCTTACTCATAATGCTTCATTTACTCTCTTCTTATTCTCCTACTAATATTTCTATACTTTATTGTAAAAGCCTTAACAAAACATTCTTTCGCTTTTAAATCCCCGTGCTCCATCTCCATGTCTCTTCGGGTCGCTTATAATTCTCTTTTTTTTACTAGGGTCGGGAGTCATACTAAGGTAAATATTTATCCCTTCTAGGATTCCACTGCCAATCTGAACATTCTAATATTCATATCTGACTATACAATTCTAGAGTGTACCACCTGGTTGTCTCACAAGGAGGACTATTACCACGCTTGAAATATCCTTTGAAAATGTCAGCTAACGCTAGAAATCCATTCACCATTTTTAGTTACTCTAACCCCAACTGAATCCTGATATCCTATCCTTCTATTAAACTGTATCTGCTAGCTCTACAGGGAATAACTGAGATGGGTGTGACGAATTGTACATACCTTTGTTACTATTGAAGGTAACTCAAAATGCTTATATTTCTCTACCTGAATTGTAAATACTGATAGTCCTCACTAACTGGCTACCTCGTACCCTCTTTTACCTTGCTTCTGTTACCTGTTGAAACTTATACACCTTCTGATACTCTCATGGCCTACTATTCACGGGGTGTGTTCGATATTCCCATCATAGGGTCTTAAGCTGGAAATTTGCACATCTGGTATGCACGATTTGATAGAGCCTCAAACAAGTCCGCATCGCCAAGAAATCTCTCACTATTAGTTCCCTTACCTGTTACTGTATTGGCCCTCGTGCTAGCTGTAATCTTTCTAATTGCAAACATCTCTATATCGTTATAAAATATAAGTCCTGACTCAAACTCTTATGACTCAGCTCTATAGCATGATTTGGATATGAACGAAGGGTAAAAGACTCCTAAATGCATTGTAGCTTCCTGTTTATATGATGTGGTGCACAACACATATGTAAACAAGGTTATACTATACACGACTTGTAGACTCCTTAGGATAGAACTGCTCTAATACCAAGTTTGTCACGCCCCAAATCTGAAGAGGCGTGGCCACCACCCGGTGCCATACTCGGCCCGAGCATACCACTCTGTAACTGTGAACTCTGGAGGGGTAACCCTCAACTTAGGTCGATGATGCCATATTCTGAATCATCTGAAAATATCGTCTTTTTCATCTGAGGGGTAAACAAACCCAAAAGCTGATTTATATAACTATGTAGGCCGATGAGGCCGCCATGAATGTCTCCAACCAGCAATATCAAACTGAACATATACACGGGGCTGGAAAGGCAGCAATACTGATGTACAAAATATACAGGACTCGTCTACAAGCCAATTGAGATAACTGAATTGTATCATGGCGGAACAAGGCCTCGACCTACCCATCAAACCTCTATATATAAAATGGACTGCAAGGTCTAAACCTGGTAACTCCGAGGAAGTGGAGCTTACCAACCAAGCTGATGTTTGACTTTGTCTACTGGGAAGCTCAATCCAACTGTCTATCAGGACCTGCAGGCATAAAATACAACGTCCCGGCAAAAGGTACGTCTGTACAAAATAATGTACCGAGTATGTAAGGCAATTGAATAACTGAAATCTGAAACTGAACTGATAATATAATAACTGAAAGTAACTGGGAGTAATATGAAGATATACTTACCTGCTGATACTAACTCAACTCTCTCAATATAGTAAGTAAAATAGCGGTCCGACTCTATAAGGCTCGGTACATATAACTGCTCTGTCATAGTAGGCTCGCTCATAGGCTCTCGGCCATACTAGGCTCTGTATCTTGGCCATTCAGGGCTCGCTCATAGGCGCTCGGCCATACTAGGCTCTGTATCTTGGCCATTCAGGGCTCGCTCATAGGCGCTCGGTCACAGTAGGCTCGGTATATAATTTACCTTATGATAAGAGGTTTCCCAATAGGGGACTGCCCTATTATAGCTCGATGGTGGTGAAAATACTATAATACTGTCCAATAGGGGAATATATATATATATATATATATATATATATATATATATATACATACATATAGACTCTCTGCTCTCTTTATTGGAAGAATACAATACTTAACTAAATATAAAGTCCCGATAAGGGAGAATACTGTAACGTATGAGACTAGGATAATGTACATAAATTCAGGAGTACGAACTTCTCTTTATATCTTGTTGTCAAACGCATACAGTTACGAGATCATGCCAAAATGTAGGAAATATTTAGCCTTAACATACCTCAAGTCTTCAATTCAACTCAACAACAAGATTACGACAACTAGCGCCAACCCTATAACAAAGAAATGCATGTACGACTTAGAAGGCGCTAGTATATCTTGTATCTCAACGATAACTCGATTCTAAAATAAAACGAGCAACATCTCCACTATAATATTTACTTCCTTCCAGTTCGAGATAATACCAAAAACACAAGTGCAAAACAATAACAACATATATTATTTTCCAACTTTATGTACACCACAAAATACTACACAACAGTCCAACACAACCAAATCTCTTCATACACAAAACGACCACCATAGTAGTGCCAAACATTCCAAAAATATTACGACGAACGACCAGCCCACCACCCTAAATTTATGTGGTGTTTATTCACACCCTTTATCCTCTAAAACACCTTTAAACAGTAGCAAAACACGAAATCCAACAGCAACACGAAACAATCCACAAAGCAGTCTACTACAAGTTGAATAACTCGAACTCACTACTTCCGGTCACTGTCGTGTGAGTTCTTACAATTATAGAACGACTTTCCATTCATTTCCAGCAAAAAACATGGGTTAAAAAGAGCAGTGAACTTACCTTATTTGTTGAATATCTCAGCTCCTATCTTGGTTCTTCAAACCCTAGGGTTTCCTCCAACTAGATCTTGAAAAGAAGAAGGTTTGTGTTAAATTTTTAGGAGGATTTTTACAGGGGCTTATGTCTGGTTATTTTGCTATATAATGAGTGTTATATTTGCAGGATATAAGACCTTAAAAAGTCTCTTTATCTGACCCGAAATAGCCCCTTTTTGGACATATTTAGTCCTCTCATTTAAGCAAGTAGGTGACACCTACTTGTCACCTAGCAGTCTGTGTAGTCTCGAAAAAATGCATATATCTCTCCACTCCAATGTCATATCGACAAAAAATTTAATGGAATAGAAACTATACTCATAGATATTCAATTTGGTATATGGATAATCTCGTAATTCCAAGTATATTTGGAGAAACACGCAACTACATTTGACCTAATTTTCAGCATATTTATGAATGTAACTTGTAATGACCTTTGCCCAACTTTTGTTCCACAACTCTCTTGACTTAAAAATGTAATACATGAATACTATACGACAATAATAAATCATAACATAACCTCCTTATCATGTCAATAACCCTATTCTTATCCCAAAAACACATGTTATAATGTTCCCAACTTGTCGACTTTCGACGAAACGTTTTTTCTTCAATTTGTTTAGCTTCTAAGTATTTCAACCCTCATGGTACTTGTTATCCATGATCTTAGATATTTTTAAACTCCAAGTTAATATTATTAACTTACTTTGTGTACTTTGAAACGCGATCTCATTTCTGATTTTACATCAATTGAGTTACGACGTACTCTCACGTACGAAAATACAAGGTGTAATAGTAAGTATGATTTATTGAAAGACCGGGAAGAATAAGATAAAATGATTGTTTTAGATTGTTTACGTTTTAGCTTTGCTTCTTCACCATATCTTGTCACTTACATTCAAAGAATTTATAACCCTTAATTTAAAGGTATTCCTAGAAGTACTTGTAGAGCTGATATTTTTAGGATTTTTGGGTACTAGACATATATATGTTATTTGTTCAATAGTCTTCCTTGTAAGTTTCTCTTACTTATGATATTGGTCATGCTATTAATGAAAATGATTATTGACTATTACATGCCATTAGATAGATGAAGATTTTACAATGCAAAAATATATTATTGCTTTTACTCATACTGCTGTATTTGTAAGTAATACTATCCATGAAGTTGCTGTATTTTACAATCTTGAAGCAAAATTTATGTATGTCTTTGTATAATGCTTCTAACAACAATGCTGCTTTTTCACTGTTAAAATTGCGATTATGCCGACCACTTCCGGGAATATTTCATGTTAGGTGTGCATGTCATATTTATAATTTAATTGTTAAGAGTGATCTTGAATTATTTAGAAATGAGATTACTTAGTTATAAGAGCAGTTGATGTAATTTAAGGAAATAATAGAAGTGCTAGATTAAATGCATTTAAGGATAGGTGTGAACAATACAGACTAAGACCAAGACTCTTGCCTGAAGAAATAGTTGTTAGGTGGAATTATGCTTATTTATTCCTAAGATGTTGTTATAAATATAAAATGCCTATAATTGAAGTTGCTAATTATCATTGTACCGATCCTGGCCGTTTGTTAACATCTAATACTTGGAATGTCATTGAATATGTTATGAAAAATTTACAAAATTTATGTCTCTACACTCGAGTTTTTTGGGAGCTTATTATCCTACTATTGCAAATGGTTTAGTACTGTGACGATCCGTTAGGTCATGTTGCGTACTAGTCCTTAATTTTGTGTTTCGAGACCTCCATTATATTCATTTAATATTTCTTGATTTGCGTGCATGGTCCGAATCTTTTTCCGAAAAGCTTTTATGTAAAAATTTGAAGAAAAAATCTTTGTTAGTTTAAAATGATATTTGAGTTGACTCCAGTCAACATTCTTATTTAAAGACATCGGGGTCAGTGTTTTGATGATCCCGATAGTTTCGTATTGTGATTTTGGACTTGAGCGTATACCCGAAATTGAATTCGGAGGTCCCTAGGATGATTTGACTTGTTTTGCCGAAAGTTAACAATTTGAATGTTTGAAAATTTCCTATGTTTGACCGTTGGTTGACTTTATGGTTTTCGGGATCAGATTTTGGTTTTGGGACTTGGAATAGGTCCGTATTGTTATTTAAAATCTTGCCTGCAAAATTTGGTGCAATTCAGAGTTGGTTTGATAGGATTCAGACGCTTAGTTGAGATCTAGAGGTTCCTAAGTTTTACTTTTAATTTAATTCATTTTGATGTCCGATTTGTAATTTCAAATTTAATTTTGGTGTTTTTATCGCTTGAGCAAGTTCTTATGATGTTGTTACACCTGTGTGCATGGTTTTGAGTCAGAGGGGCTCAGGTGAGTTTCAGATGCGTTTCGGATGAGTTTGGATAGAATGAGGACTGCTGGTGTGCTTTAGTTCTAGTGCTGGGTTGCAGGTATCGCAACTGCGAAGAACTGTTCGCAAATGCGAGCTCCGCTTTTGCGAAATTGAGCTCGCAATTGAGATGGGGGACTAGGAAAGGTAGTCTTTGCATTTGCGAAGAAGTGTTCGTAATTGCAGACATCCCAGAATTCGCATTTGCGATGGCTTGGTCGCATTTGCGACTGACCCCTGGGATTAGACAGGTTTTCAAATGCGAACCTTTGACCATATTTGCATTTGGATGGGAGGTCGCATTTGATGTTTTTGGTGCAATTGCGACTAAAGCAGGACGGTGACACTGTTCGCAATTGTGACTTGTTTCTCGCATTTTTGATTCTCGCAATTGCAAATAAGAGTTCGCAATTGCGACACCCACAACTAGGAAAAAGAGGGAAAAATCGGGACTTCACTTATTATACACCATTTCTCAACCCTAAATATTCTAGAGGCGATTTTTCAAGAGATTTTTCTTCCCAAAATACTTAGTAAGCAACTCTAATCCACTTTCTTTCAATTCTCCCCTTACTTTATATGAGATTCTAACATCAAATCTTGGATTTCTATGGTAGAAATTAGGGATTTGGGTAGAATTTAGGAATTTTGCAAAATTGAGATTTAGACCTCAAATTGTGGTCGAATTTTGAAACAAATCACATAACCGGGCTCGAGGATGAATGGTAATGTCACAACCCAAAATCCATAAGGTCGTGATGGCGCCGGACATCATTGTCAGGCAAGCCAATCATTATTTAATTGAAATAATTTCCTCTTCTAACATTTATGAAAAACATTCCTTTCACTTGATTACATGTTAACTAAATAAAATCGGTTAAGTAAAATAATGGTTTGAATATTACACTTTAGCAAATGTATCCCAACACATCCCAGAACCCGATGTCAGAAGTACATGAGCAATTTCTAAGAATTTTACAATTTCTACAAAGCTTTTCCGAAATGCAAGTGGACAAGGAAATTAAAATAATGTAATACAGTATGAGGGAGACTCTGTCAGCTGCGGATTGCCTTCAGATGATGCAGCTCGCCTAAGTCTCCAATCCTCCACATCGCTATGAAAGTACCTATGTAATAAAATGCACAACAAGTGTAGCATGAGTACAAAAACAACGTGTACTCAGTAAGTCACCCGCCTAACCTCAGAGAGGTAGTGACGAGAGGTCAAATTAGACACTTACTAAAGGTCAATTTAGAATATTTAAGTGTGACACTAAGCATGATTATCATAGGCAATTTATTAAAATCAGGAATAAATATTTTCAACTCCGTTCACGTTTAACACTTTATATCTTCGTCATATTAATAACAATTAATCAACATGGGTGATTTAATCAAATAACAATTAATCGATGGGAAGGATTAAATTCTTCCAAAATCTTTTTAATAACTTTAATTCTCTGTCATTTCAGTTAACAACTTAATATTTCAGGCCAGTAATCAGGAAAAAATCATAGCAACTACGCAGTAAATATCATGCGCAATTAATGCCGAGGGTCGAACGACGCAGACCAATAATAATAAACTGTGCACTGCAGAAGGGTCGAACGGCTCGAACCATAGATGCATCTATCTGCCCCGCTCGCGAATCGATCATGCGATGCGATTATACATACAAATAATAAGGCTAGCCTGCTCGCGAATCATACATGCGACACAGGATATCATATGTACACATATCCACATAATAAATCCGTATTTTTATCAAGAAAGCAGTTTTTCTCAGGAAAGTGGTAAAATTCTTCTTAAAGGAACATGAAATATAGCTTTTAAATCTTTGTTTTGAAACTCATTTGTCAAGTTTAATGATATTCCATAATACAACCCTACTAGCTATACAATTATCCACAGAGGAATCAATTCTCTTTCTAAATGATTAAGAAAATGAACTCTATTCTTCTTTAGATATTCAATTACGATTTTGATTATATTAGCAGTTTAATATTACAAGCAGGATCACATGTACAACACATAAGGCATGCTAGTGGGTCCTAGACTACTGGACATGGCATAATAGTAGCTACGCACAGACTCCCGTCACCTCGTGCGTACGTAGCCCCCGAAGATAATAGCATATGCTTAATTAATTCACCTAGGGGGACAATTCCCTCTCACAAAGTTAGAAAGGAGACTTACCTTGCTCCGAGGTTCCATAACCGGCCTCCAAGCCCTTCCGATGACTCCAAACGGACGCACAACGCCCCAAACTATCCAAACAACGACAACCCAATGAAAATATACTCTAATATTTGCAAAAATTCCAAATTATATAACTTCCCAACCCCGCTTAGTGAAATAACCAAAATGCCCTCGGGCCCACGTGCCCGGAATCCGAAATATATCGAAGATATATTCTACCCATAGCCTTACTAACTCAAATATACAATTTACTCAAATATTCATGCTCAACCCATGGCTAAAAATCCAATTTCCATTTTCTAGGTTTCTTTAAGATTCTCCAAATTTCCAATCAATTTCCATGCCTAATCCATGCATATAATCTTGTATTTAACTTAGAGGCATGAAGGAGTTACTTACCTTGACATTGCATGAAGAAATTCCCCTCTTGAAGCTCTCCTAAAATCGCTTAAGCCATGAGAAAAATGAGAAAAATGAACCAAGATCCTTGTTTTAAAACATTCTGCCAGGCCGATTTTCGCACCTGCGCTCCCGCAGGTGCGACCAATCTCCCGCACCTGCGGCTTCCTCAACTCCAACCCAATAATTGCACCTGCGCCCACTGTCCGCATCTGCGTCTTTGCAGGTGCAGAAATGCCATCGCACCTGCGCTCCCAGCCAGACCATCCATCCTTCGCACCTGCGGTGCCATAGCCACACCTGCGGCCAAATCCTCGCAGGTGTTACACCAGATGACAGCAACCTCAGCCTTCTTCAACTCCCAAACTTGATCCGTTAACCACCCGGAATCCACACGAGGCCCCCCGGGACCCCGTCCAATTAGACCAACATGTTCCAAAACATAATGCGGACTTGATCGAGGCCTCAAATCACATCAAACAACATCGAAACAACGAATCGCACTCAAATCCCAACTTTATGAACTTGAAATTTCCAACTTCTGCATCCGATGCCGAAACCTATCAAATCACGTCCGATTGACCCCAAATTTTGGGCACAAGTCATATTCGACATTACGGACCCGCTCAAACTTCCGAAATTGCATTCCGAACTCGATATCAAAACTTCCTCTTCCGGTCGAATTTCTAGAAAAACCTTCAAAGTTCTATCTTTAGCCGAATGACTTCAAAATGACTTACGGACATCCAAATTCACTTCTGATCGCGCTCCCAACTCCAGAATCACCATACGAAGCTATTCCTAGCCTCGGAATCCCAAACGGACATCAACATCACTGAAATGCACTTCAGGCCAAACTTAGGAAATTCCTTCAAAAATGCTAACTTCCACAATATACGCCGAAACGCTCCCGTGTTATCCAAAACCCGATCCAGACATACGCCCAAGTCCAAAATCGGCATACGAACCTGCTGGAACCTTCAAATTCTGATTCGGAGGTCGTTTACTCAAAATTCCAATGTTAGTTGATTCTTCCAACTTAAGGCTTCTGAAATGAGAATTTTCTTTCCAAATCAACTCTAAACTTTACGAAATTCAATTCCGACCACACCTACAAGTCATAATACCTGAATTGGAGCTGATCACGACTTCAAACCGTAGAACGACGCGCTAGAGGTCAAAACGACCGGTTGGGTCATTACGTTCTCCCCCACTTAAACAGACGTTCGTCCTCGAACGTGCTAAGAACTGCTATAGAGTTATCTGAAATCACTGCTTAACACCTCGAGCACCTGCCCGTGCTACCACAACCCAGTTGAGTACATTAGCTTGATCAAATCTGAAGATTTCTTCTTTTATCCATATAATAAGCTCAAAACCTAGTTCCAACACTTGAAATTCTCCGCCAGGCCTACTTCCAACATATAAACATCGTATCAACCACCACACGATATACTAGAACATGACTGCATACCTTTGTTGAATTAGCACCATGCACCGCAAAATTCACCCTCTAACCACAATGACGCTCCCTGAACCTTAATAGCCAAAGTTCCACGAATCTGATGCTCCCAATGCACCTCATGATATATATACATACATCCTACTATAATGCTGACGATACCACCACAACGGAGGAAATGTCCAGAAATTCATACCCAACTGCAGAGTTAACAAATCCTTGAATACCTCATCTTGACTAGAATCATCACTTCATTATGAACCTGAATAATGGTATTTGTTCTTTAATATACACCTCACATAACCTTATCGCACTGATCCCTAATCCGATAATCTCGTCTAACCCAGTATGAACTGCTTAGACAACAAATCACCCCAAACATGACCAACAACCTCACACGATACCACATCGCGCCAATATGCCATAATTCGAACATGATAGATAAGAAATGACTCAGGAAGGGACTATTCAACTCATGCGACTAGTATGAATTTTTTTTCTTAGAAATTAGGAAGTAAAACATAAAAAAATAAATGTAGGAACCTTATTCATCATCACACTATTGCGGCGTGCAACCCGATCCGAATAGCATACCTGTGGCGACGTGCCACCTGATCCACACATAAAATTTACATAAGAAGATATATATACGGAGCTGAATCGCTCACTATTACACAAATTACTGAATATCGATCATAAGCACGCTAAGCGCATAATACCATCCCGGGGAGACTGATAAAGCCGCATGCTACAAAACTCAAGCACAACTGAGGTGATATATATATATATATATATACACACACACACACACACACACTCTCTAGATCTCAAGAGCTATCCTGCTCACATAACGTCCCCACTACGCGGGACCTCAACACATAGGAAATTAGCAAGCCGTTTCACAACTCACACAACACAAATCACAATAACACATGAATTTAACGAAGACGGAACAACATCCGCTGTTCTAATACCTTTCCATGAGAAAGCGCTCTATTGAAATGAAGATGCCTGGCTCATACAGAGCCCATAATCATATTTAAATCCATCCACAAACATCGAGTCTACCTTGCTCGCACCAACTAAGCTAATAGCTTTTACGTGGGTCCATATTAACCCACTTTTTCTCATAATACGCAAGAACAACCATCATAGCCGGCACAAACACCCCACAATCCACAACCAAATGAACTGAACGCCCTCCATGCATAAATTCTCAATTAAGCAATATTGCACTTCTTTAAACTCAGTCCAAATCTTCAATCCATCAAGTGACTACAATTCACACTTTATACAATCTTTTCGCCGGTCATGCTTCCACGACCTTCCACACAAGGCAACAAGTCTGCCCATCCACCACTGGCCATACTACGCTGTAAGACAAATCAAGAACCCATAACCAGGGTACAAAGCCTCTTCCATCGAATATCAATATCAGGTGACACTGAAGATAACACTAGCTTACTCTGAACTTTCAAATCACCTTTTCTTGCTCTTCCGAGCTCATGACATCCTTATCATCACCGAACCGGAATCTCGATTCTTACTCCCGGTTACACACTGCTTTCCGCACCTAACATGCCAATATGAGGTAGCACAAGAATTCCATCATAACTTCTGAACCATCAATAGGGTGAACACTTCATCATATAGAAACCTTTTACTTAACTCAATTCAAGAGTACCATTTCAACACACGAGTGAATTCCCACAATCCCCCAATCATGCAAATCCTTAAGTAGTATCCTATACCATCATAACCCTTCTGGAATCCACCTACACCTGAAAGGCCATAACACTCAAATTCTCCCACATGAAATCCATTATGACGGCCGACAAGCCCCGCACACACCGACACAAACCACATGCATAACTTAATCACACCAAAGGAACTGATCATTGCCGCAAACGTGCCACTTCAACCATGGATAATCAATCTATCTTCTTTTAGTCATCTTCAATCGCTTCAGGAATAATAACAACTTCCTTCAACTTATAGCAAACTCAACCCTCACTCATCCCGAGTGTCCTTGATTCACGAGACTATGCTGCCTAAATCCCGCAACTCGTCTCATACCCTCCTGATAATCCTTCTAAAATCCGGATTTTATTTCTCTCACTCTTGCGGTACTATCTTGCATGCAGAAACATATCATAGAACATTCCAACCATCTTCCTCTTCTAAGAAATCGTACTGCAAAAAGCTCGATTCTTAATCATACTGCTACCTTTAACCCTTAAATACCGCATTCCTAACTTTGAATTCACTAGGACCGCTATTGAGAGTCACCCACTCTGACTGGTCCCGAACACAATCAACTCCAAGGCTCTCCTAGCACAGGAACACCCCTTTCAATGAAACACGTGACTGAGTCACTACCCTGGCAACTCACCTATGCCTTAAGAAAAATTCTGAATCTTCCAAAGCCTAACCCCGGCCCGACAGGGCCAACTTTTGCACACATTCATCAAATCCCATGCATAATCACCATTTTACTCCTTTCCCTTAGCTGAAATAACTTGCCAACACGCCGAAAATCCGCAAACCTATGAGAAGACAACCCTACAACCCAACTTCAGATGGTGGGACTCCCCCACTTAGCCCGAAATTACTCCTTGCACCACTCTAGACCCTGTCGATATCCTTTATCCTTTGATAACGCGATCTTGCTCAACCAATCCATCCAAATTCTTCCAAATCCTCTTGCTAGCACTCCCTAAATACTCAAATTCTCTAGCATCATTCACACATTCCGCCTCCTACCGAATAGCCACTAAAACCTCTCACAGCGACCTGCCAACCATGACACCGCTAACCCATTCACATGAGACAACCCACCTGTGGAAATCACCCGCGGACACCTTCCAATGACGCTGAAATGCACGCTCTCTACGACTCAATACCCCATCCTACGCCCTGCTTCATTTACCAACTTTACTAGTCCGTCCGCTCCTCATGGACATCCATTAAATGCGCGACAATATCTTCAAATTCCAAGCTATGCTGCCACTCCTCCACTTGGCGACTGCTCGACTACCGCTTCTTACACCTGGTTTCCTAGAAATGGAACCACCGGCTACCCTCACTTCAGGATCATTCTCTGCCAACCACATTCTTTAATACTTCTTCTCAATACTATGACCCCACGCAACCGAAGAAACCATAGCACCGACAAACTTAACACATTCCATTCAATCAGTGATGACGACTTCACGTCACAGGTGCATATCCCACCCCACTTGAAGACACCCAGCCTTACTACTTTATTAACCCCAACTGGACCATTCATAACCCAAATTCCTTTCCTCTGCCGGAACTAAAATACCAAAATCTCGAAATCACACTCTTAGAAGACCTCCCTTCAACCCATTCATCACCCCCAACATACGGGGAAACATTCTATCATCATATTGACATCATACGATAACCCATCGCAAGCATCATCACTACCTGAGCATAGCCTTAACGCTCTCAGGAACACATCTACTGAGCTGAAACAACATATTATTCTCTTGCAGGGCCATAACAACAGCCCTAACCAATTACACATGGAAACATCTCGAATTACATCCGTAGCACCATTTCAATTCCTCAAATTTCCTGATTCAAAGCGAGTGCTTCGCGATGGGTAAGATTGAGTAGGAATGAACATAGGCATGAGCCTCAAATGAATCAAATCGCACGACGAAGAATTAGGAAGGAAAGTACTCCTAACAACCCTGTAGCCTCTTAAAGATAAGTACAGACGTCTCCATACCGATCCACAAGACTCTACTAGACTTGTTCATGACTCGTGAGACCTACGGGAACCTAGCACTCTGATACCATGTTGTCACGACCCAAAATCCATAAGGTCGTGATGGAGCCGGACATCATTGTCAGGCAAGCCAATCATTAATTAATTGAAATAATTTCCTGTTCTAACATTTATGAAAAGCATTTCCTTTCACTTGATTACATGTTAACTAAATAAAATCGCTTAAGTAAAATAATGGTTTGAATATTACACTTTAGCAAATGTATCCCAACACATCCCAGAACCCGGTGTCAGAAGTACATGAGCAATTTCTAAGAATTTTACAATTTCTACAAAGCTTTTCCGAAATACAAGTGGACAAGGAAATTAAAATAATGTAATACAGTATGAGGGAGACTCTGTCAGCTGCGGATTGCCTTCAGATGATGCAGCTCGCCTAAGTCTCCAATCCTCCACATCGCTATGAAAGTACCTATGTAATAAAATGCACAACAAGTGTAGCATGAGTACAAAAACAACGTGTACTCAGTAAGTCACCCGCCTAACCTCAGAGAGGTAGTGACGAGAGGTCAAATTAGACACTTACTAAAGGTCAATTTAGAATATTTAAGTGTGACACTAAGCATGATTATCATAGTCAATTTATTAAAATCAGGAATAAATATTTTCAACTCCGTTCACGTTTAACACTTTATATCTTTGTCATATTAATAACAATTAATCAACATGGGTGATTTAATCAAATAACAATTAATCGACGGGAAGGAACAACTTCTTCCAAAACCATTTTAATAACTTTAGTTCTCTGTCATTTCAATTGACAACTTAATATTTCAGGCCAGTAATCAGGCAAAAATCATAACAACGACGCAGTAAATATCATGCACAACTAATGCCGAGGGTCGAACGGCGCGTACCAACAATAATAAACTGTGCACTGCCGAAGGGTCGAACGGCTCAAACCATAGATGCATCTATCTGCCCCGCTCGCAAATCGATCATGCGACGCGGTTATACATACAAATAATAAGTCTAGCCTACTCACGAATCATACCTGCGACTCAGGTGCTCATATGTACACATATCCACATAATAAATCCGTATTTTTATCAAGAAAGCAGTTTTTCTCATGAAAGTGGTAAAATTCTTCTTAAAGGAACATGAAATATAGCTTTGAAATCTTTGTTTTGAAACTCATTTTTCAAGTTTAATAATATTCCATAATACAACCCTACTAGCTATACAATTATCCACAGAGGAATCAATTCTCTTTCTAAATGATTAAGAAAATGAACTCTATTCTTCTTTAGATATTCAATTACGATTTCGATTATATTAGCAGTTTAATATTACAGGCAGGATCATAGGTACAACATATAAGGCATGCTAGTGGGTCCTAGACTACTCAGACATGGTATAATAGTAGCTACGCACGGACTCCCATCACCTCGTGCGTACGTAGCCCCCGAAGATAATAGCATATACTTAATTAATTCACCTAGGGGGACAATTCACCCCCACAAAGTTATAAACGAGACTTACCTTGCTCCGAGATTCCATAACAGGACTCCAAGCCCTTCTGATGACTCCAAACAGACGCACAACGCCCCAAAACATCCAAACAACGGCAACCCAATGAAAATCTACTTTAATATTTTCAACAATTCCAAATTATATAACTTCCCAACCCCGCTTAGTGAAATGACCAAAATGCCCTCCGGACCACGTGCCAGAATTCGAAATATCTTGAAGATATATTCTACCCATAGCCTTACTAACTCAAATATACAATTTACTCAAATATTCATGCTCAATCCGTGGCTAAAAATCCAATTTCCATTTTCTAGGTTTCTTTAAGATTCTCCAAATTTCCAATCAATTTCCATGCCTAATCTATGCATATAATCTTGTATTTAACTTAGAGGCATTAAGGAATTACTTACCTTGACATTGCATGAAGAAATTCCCCTCTTGAAGCTCTCCTAAAATCACCTAAGCCACGAGAAAAATGAACCAAGATCCTTGTTTTAAAACATTCTGCCCAGGCCGATTTTTGCACTTGCGCTCCCGCAGGTGCGACCAATCTCACGCACCTGCAGCAGCCTCAACTCCAGCCCAATAATCGCACCTACGCCCATTGTCCGCATCACACCTGCGCTCCCAGCCAGACAATCCATCCTTCGCACCTGCGGTGCCAGCAACCTTAGCCTTCTTCAACTCCCAAACTTGATCAGTTAACCACCCGGAATCCACCCGAGGCTCCCTGGGACCCCGTCCAATTAGACCAACCTGTTCCAAAACGTAATGTGGACTTGATCGAGGCCTCAAATCACATCAAACAACATCGAAAAAACGAATCGCACCCAAATCCCAACTTTATGAACTTGAAATTTCCAACTTCTGCATCCGATACCGAAACCTATCAAATAACGTCCGATTGACCCCAAATTTTGCGCACAAGTCATATTCGACATTACGGACCCGTTCAAACTTCCGTAATCGCATTCCGAACTCGATATCAAAACTTCCTCTTCCGGTCGGATTTCTAGAAAAACCTTCCAATTTTTATCTTTAGCCGAGTGACTTCAAAATGACCTACAGACATCCAAATTCACTTCTTATCGCTCTCCCAACTCCAGAATCACCATACATAGCTATTCCCAGCCTCGGAATCCCAAACGGACATCAACATGACTGAAATGCACTTCAGGACAAACTTAGGAAATTCCTTCAAAAATGCTGACTTCCACAATCGCCGAAATGCTCCTGGGTTATCCAAAACCCGATCCGTACATACGCCCACGTACGAAATCATCATACGAACCTGCTGGTACCTTCAAATTCTGATTCGAGGTCGTTTACTTAAAATTCCAATCTTAGTTGATTCTTCCAACTTTAGGCTTCTGAAATAAGAATTTTCTTTCCAAATCAACTCTAAACTTTCCGAAATTCAATTCCGACCACACCTACATGTCATAATACTTGAACTGGAGCTGCTCAAACCTTTAAACTGCAGAATGGCGTGCTAGAGCTCAAAACGAACGGTCGGGTCGTTACAGGTAATCGAGTTTTGGTCTGAATCTCGGGTTTTGACCGCGGGCCCGGGATTGACTTTTGTTGACTTTTTCAAAAAACTTTTTCATTAATGGGTAGTTTCTAAATTTTATTTTGAATCCTTTGGTCGATAATTTTCTAGATTTGGTTGGTTTGCAGGCTTGTTCTAGTGGCAAGGCTGTGGTTGATTGATTGCTTTGTTCGCAGAGTGGTGTAAGTGTTGTCTCTAACCTTGCCTTGAGAGAATTAGGACTTGTTGAATTATTTGTTATATAAATTATGTGGGAAAATGGTATATATGCGAGGTGATGATTGTATATGCGCTGTCGGGGGAAGGGGGGGTCTAGCATGCGGGTTGGGATATTTATTATTGTTTTGCAATTATTTCATGTCTTTGTTTGATCCATGTCATTACTTGAATGCTTTAATAGCTACTTGTCTTCACATGCTAAATTCGTGCCTTTATCCGTTGCATGCTTTAATTGTCAATTGATTCTTTATATCCGTATTCTTTATTCATTAACTGTCATTACTTGCTATTTGATTTTGTATGCTATCATGTAACTATCTTACCCGCTTTGTGACCTTCTTTGTATAGTTCCTTTATTTTGATTTATCTCGTGATACGCCGTAAATGATTGTATATCGAATGGTTATTTACTATTATTGTTTGAGATCGGATTGCACACCGCAATGATTATTTACTATTATTGTTTGGGATCGGGTTGCACGCCGTAATAGTATTTCTTTATATATATATATATAAATATATATATTTGAGGATTGGATTACGCGCCGCAACAGATATATTATTTGTGGATGGAGTTGCACACCGCAACAGAGAAGACTTATTTTATTTAAATTTTGTAATTTTTTCGTGTTGTTTTCAGAAGTTGAGCTATAATGTTATTCTGGGGCCCTTTGATAGTTGACCTACGGGTCCGATTATTTAACTATACTGCATTTCTATTCTTTTTTCTGTTATTGTTGTTTCACACAAGTTTATTGTGAGTTTCTTGTCATAGCCTTGTCACTAATTTGTCGAGGTTAGGCTCGTCACTTATGTCACGACCCAAACCGAAGGGGCACGACGGGCACCCGGTGCCTTACTCAACTGAGTACCAACGTAACATTTCTTTCTTATTGCACTATCATTAGTAACTAGGCTAACATGGCCATCACTCATAATTATAACTATAAGTGCGAAAACACTGTATCAATGAAACATCTTTCTTAAAACATGAATACATTGGACCATCAAGTCCTCTGACATACTATACAAAAATGAACCTCTGTCTACAAAGCCTCTAAGAGTACATAAGTATCACAAGGATCAGGACTGAGCCCCACCATACCAATAAATACATGTCCTAATTATACTGACCAAATAAGCAACTCCGTAGCAAATGGAGGGAACCAACATCTTCCGCTAAGCTGATAGCCTCCTTGGAGGACTCTCGACCTGTCTATTGGGACCTGCGGGCATGAAACGCAGCGTCCCCAGATAAAAGGGATGTCAGTACAAAAAATGTACCGCATATGTAAGACAATAAAATAATTGAAAGCTGAAACTGAACTGATAATATAGTAACTGGGAGTCAAAGACAATTTGAAGATATGCTTACCTGTTGATACTGACTCGACTCTCCAATATAGTAAGTAAAATTGTTGTCCGGCCCTATAAGGCTCGGTATATATAACTGCTCTTCTGTTGTAGGCTCGCTCATAGGCGCTCGACCATACTAGGATCTGTATCTCGGCCATTTTGGGTTCGATCATAGGTGCTCGGTCATAGTAGGCTCGGTATATAACTTACCATCTAATCATAGGTTGCCAATAGGGGCCTGCCCTCGATTATAGCTCGATGGTGGTGAAAATATTGTAATACTGTATATATAGACTGTTTTCTCTTTTGACTGGAACAAGACAATACTCAATTGAATATAAAGTCCCGAAAAGGGAGAATACTGTAACTTATGAGACTAGGATAATGTATATAAATTTGGGAGTATGAACTTCTCTTTATGCCTCGTTATCAAACACATATTTTTACGAGATCATGCCAAAATCAAAGAAGGGCTTAGCCTTAACATACCTGAACTGATTCTCTTGAAAATCCCTCTAACACACGTCAATTATGACAACACGTAACGGCGGATCGAAGTAGGGAAAAATTCGTATGATATTTTTGAGAAAGATTGTACCGTGCTCTCTTAGAAATTGCATCTCGCGTTGCTATTACATGATAATCTCGTATGAATTCCTTAATGAAGTTAGGATAAAGAGATTACAAGATAAAGATTCATTACTTATGAATTCTTTGATACTCCCGTATAAATTCCTTAATGAAGGATAAAGAGATTCCAACATAAAGAGGTCTTTAAAAGTGGTGAGCTCCATCCGTAAGAAGATCTCTTAGCAAGTCTTAGCATACTCTTTTAATAAGGTAAGAGATCAAGTCTTAAAGTTACATGTTATGGGCCCCACTTTGATGATAACATGGCCACAAATACTCTCTTAAAATGCCACCTTGTAATGAGAGTTAAGAGTCATTTTCTTTGACTTAGCTAGCTGCCACGTTGGGTTCAAGAATTTATCCAAAATGATCTTAATAAATTATCCTCCAATTTCTTAATAACTTGTTAATCTCCCATTAACCAATACCCCACATAATTAAGAATTATCTCAAATTACTTATAATACTACTCACTTTTAACATACTTTATACACCTTATTATCATGGTCATGTGGTACCTTGTATGACACTAGTCCATAAATACCGGGTATTATAGCTTGGACCGTATTTTATGCCCAAATTGTCAAACTTTGACAGAACTCATTTTCTTCGATTTGCTTATCCTCACACCTTCACGAATTTACTTATCACTTGTTTTGAAATAGCATAATACTTATAATCCAAAAAAAATAATCTCATTCCCGAGCTTACGTCGATTAACTTACGATGAAACTTTAATGCCCAAAAATGCGGGATGTAATATCTCATTCCCAAGCCTTCAACAATTTACTTATGGCGTACTTTCACGTACGAAAACATGGGGTGTAACATCATTCCCCCCTTTGGAACATTCATCTTCGAATGTTGGCTGATGCACTTATCGTTTTCATAACTTATGTCTTCCGAATACTTTAGTATTCTCCTTGCCATCTAGGCAACTATTCTGTGAATAAATCCGAAGGCCAGGGCATTCCCCCCTTTAGGCTCTTTCTCATACCATGACTTGTGGTCAGAATCCTTCCAATCTCGTAACTGTTTCTACTTTCTATCATGCAGTCTGTACGCCTCTTGACCTTGTAAGTGCGCCTATGCGACTCTTCTCTCCTTTTTCCTTCAGCTTTTAGCCAATCTCTAGGCCTCACTTTGTAAACATATACAAAACTTGACAAGATGTCCCTCTGGGCATCTGTAGGTATACTGAAGTTCTTCGCTCGGTACTTTGTCGAACTTACGAATATTGCTATATCTTATTTCATGGCCCTGATTATCCATTCGTGTGACTTTATTGCATCTAGTTAGGCCATACTATACTATAGTTCTTACTTCGATTTATCGTTACCGAGGTCCGCTACCAAACTCCAACTTACTCTCGTTGCTTATCCTATATGTATAAGTCTAAGTCCTTTAATGCTTCCTCGTTACTGTTCTTCTTAAGAATGACGGTCTAATCTCGTCTCATGCTTTGTAACTTTTATCCATCCACTGTTTATTCACCTCAATATTGATCTATAATTTACCATTGATAAATTGACCTTTTGTGTAACACTGCTGCTAGGGCTCACGTCTCATTGGGGAACATCTGAAGTGATTAGGCTGATCCACCTAGGGGCGATACCATGCTTCCATAACTGTATTTCATAACATCCCAATGCGATTCGCCTTACGCAGGTATTTTTGATCCTGTACTATTCATGAAATCCTTTGTTTCTTCAAATCTCTACCTAATCGAAGGCCCAAATGTCATCCTTTATTTATCACAATTACATCCTCATTCCACTACCAGGGCAGCATTCCATTTCTTCTAAATGCTATTAGTCTTAGACTCTTTTTAGTTCATTCAGGCTATACTGAACTTTCTATAACTTAGAAAAATCATCAGCTCTCTTGTTTTCACGGGCTTAATCCCGAGGATTTATCCATTTTCATCACCTTCTCACTTGCCTTTTCTTATCCTTACTCCTGTCTTCCTAAAACTTTATCTCTTTACCATACTTTAGCTTGCGACCTACACATATCTATTTATATTACTTGTAACCTTCATTCAACTTTCTTGCACCATAGATTTCCTTGTTGTTATTCTAGAACATCAAGCGATCCATCACATAGTCTCTAACTCTTATTTGCTCTCTTGACTAGAACTCTCGGTACCTAGAAATCATTGGCTGGACCCAAATTGGTTTGGGTCGTGACAACTTACAGAGCACATGGGGTTGGTTTTACTCATGCTACACTTCTGCTCTTCTTGTACAACTACCGAAGTCGGTCCTAACGACGTGTAGAGGAGATCTTGCCAGAACCAGTTATCGACAGGAGACTTGAGGTAGAGCTGCTGGCATTCACATCCTAGTTTTACTGTTTTTCTTATTTCAAATAGTTGTACTTCATTCAGACTTTATCTGTAGCACTCTATTATGCTCATGTATTCGTAACTCTGGATTTCTGGGATATGGTTGTACTTCGTTACGTTTTATTTATCACATCTATTTCAAACTATTTCAACTTGTTTATATATGTTCGGTTCTAAATCAGTAAAATTGGTTAAGTATTTAGCTAATGTTGGCTTGCTATCAAGTGAAATATTAGGCGCCATCATGGCTCCGAGGTTGGGATTTCGGGTCGTGACGAGGACATATAGCTGAAATTTCTCTTTTACTCCATAATTTCAAGAAGAAAGAAGGATGTCCTTCTGCTGTTGAATCTATGCTAGAAAAATTTAAGAAATATTTCTATACTATTCCCTCTATTTACCTAATTGATGCTATTTTAAACCCTTCTATCAAGATGACTACTTGTCGCCAAATAATCAGTGGTTTAGATGTCTATATGGATATTGGACCAATTGAAATCCCTGATATTAATTTGAAGTGTTATTATGCAATGAAATGAAAGTCTTAGAAGTTTTATCTTTACATATTTGTATTATTAAATACAAATAATTTCAGAGGCCTCCCCTCACGCTTGGCATCATCACAATAAATTCTGTTGTGGTTTACTCTTATGCTCACCACCTTTAATTTATTTTTTTGGTAAAAATTCTCTTAGCATATTTTTTATACGATCGAAAACGGGCATATCGATTTCATTGGCAGGGGTGTTGCCACGAGGGTAGCTTCGTAATGGGTCGGACTCGATCTCGAAGATAGGACATCGAGCCTGGAGATCGAAGTCTCCGTTGAGATCGAGGCCAGAAACAATCAAGACCTAACATGATTGGCTTCGAGTAAGGCGTAATAACGGAATGGCGAGATATCAGTAACCGGTCGAAGATCACGACAGAAATCCCGAGATAGATCAAATCAAAGCGGTTATTGATGCCAATCGTGGGATTTACTTCTGCAATTAGAATTGTACCTTATTTAGGATTCCTCTATTATATAAAGAGGGATCCCATTCATTTGTAATCATAATATTTCACTGATAAGAATACACTCATCCGCTGCTCTCTTTATTTTACTTACTGTTCATCAGAACTGTCCCATTGTTTATTGTTCTTATTATCTAACCTCGAGACTATCTCAATCGAGGTCAAGGCACTGCTTGCAGACTGGTTTGGTTTATTTTATTGTCCAATTTATCTGTTTAATTCATTGTGTATCAATTGGTACTGAATTAAATCGCATATCCTTAAAACCACAATATAAGTTTAATTGTTACTCGATTTTTAGGGTTAACATTTTGGCGCCCACCGTGGGGCTAAGGATAATAGTGATTGTTCAGTACTGATTCTGGTAAAACACACTATTTTATGCTTGTTCTTGTCAAGAATTTTTTCTTTCAGGTTAAAACATTTCAAACTCACAAAATGCATCCACACATGGGGACAATGGCCTCGGGTTCCACGGGGAGAACAAACATGTGATTGCTCCAGGAATCAAGGTGCCACAGTCTAATCTCGGAGGAGCACCGATTGTCAACCCAGTCGATGTCAGTTCGCACGTTGCTCTAAATACGGACCTAGGTGCAGATCTCGACGGGAGTGTATGTAGAGAAGGCCGATCTGGTGGCCAAGAAACACAGGGCAGAGGAGACGAAGGAGTCAGTCTTCAATTGATATTCGATATGCTTCAGGATCAGCAAGCCCCTATTGCTCAGTTACAAAATCAACATAGAGCTCCAAAGAGGGTCGAGCCAGAAATTACTCGATGTACCGATCTAGTACCGGAAAGGTTGAATGGTAATGAACCGGGGACTGATCCCGTGATAATGAAAATGCTCGAGGAGCTCACCAAAAGAATTGAATCAGGGGAGAAGATAATCAAAGTCAATGATAAAAAAATGGAAATATACAACTCCCGAGTTGATCGAACAAAGACCGATATCAACCATACACCGTAGATCGAAGGAATAATGGTCCAGGATGAAATTCCGCCAGGAATGATTGAAGAAGTGATCGAGGACAGAATTCTCAGAGACTTATGAGTAAGAGTGGTTTTGACAAGTATGCCGATCCAACAAAGGCACCTTGGTTATCGGGATAGCATCGATGTATTAGGCATTGTATCGGCAATCAGAAGTATCAAAGATACTAGGTGGCCCATACCCATACAGATCGATCCTTCCCAAAGAAACCCAAATCTGATGTGCAGGTATCATGGCACACATGGTCACAAGACCGAGGATTGCAGGAAATTAAGGGAGGAGGTAGCCCGTCTATTCAACGAGGGCCACCTCCGAGGGTTCCTCAGCGATCGAGCCAAGAATCATTTCTGGGAATGGGAAGCCAATAGGAAAAGTGAACAGGAGGAACCCCAACATGTCATTCATATGATCATCAGTGGGGTCGATATTCCACAGGGACCCATATTCAAACGCACTAAGGTATCAATCACTACGCAAAAACAAACCCCAGGTTATGTGCCCGAAGGCACCTTATCATTCAATAATGAAGAAGCATAAGGCATTTCTCAACCCCACAACAACACTCTGGTAATTTCGATTTTATTAAATAAAGTTCAAGTTAAGCGTGTTTTAGTGGATCCAGGTAGCTCTACAAATATCATCTGATCGAGGGTCGTGGAGCATCTCGGCCTACAAGATCAAACCGTTCCCTCAACTCGGGTCTTAAACGGCTTTAATATGGCCAGTGAAATAACTAAAGGGGAAATTATCCTACCGGTGAACGTGGCTGGAACCATTCAAGATACTAAGTTCCATGTAATCGAGGGCGACATGAGGTATAATACCCTACTCATAAGGCCTTTTTTCTACTATATGAGGCCAATCCCTTCGACTCTCCACCAAATGATGAAATTCCCGACGTAGGACGGTGTAAAAACAGTGTACGGAGAACATCATGCTGCAAAGGAAATGTTTGCGGTCGATGAGGTAACACCGATCTCGACACTATCAACCTCGAAAAGATCAAGCATCAAAGGTAAACAGGAAGCCAAATAGCAATCACCGCCACCAGCCTCGACCAAATCAGAGAAACAACAGATAGAAGAAGAAGAGGAGGATTTTCTGACCCCTCGAACTTTTGTTATTCCCGAAGATTCTGACGCCGCCAAATCAACGGTCGAAGAGCTAGAACATGTTATACTGATCAAGAAGCTGGCCGAGCGAAAGGCATACCTGGGAACATGAATAACCCCTGAACTCAGGAAAAATCTTATTCAATTTCTTATTGATAACATACACTGTTTTGCATGGTCCCCTTTAGACATGGCAGGGATCCCACAGGAGATAACAACACATCTACTAAGCTTGGACCCTAAGTTCAGACCGGTGAAGTAAAAAAGGAGACCCCAATCCGAGATAAAGCACGCATTCATAAAAGATGAGGTAAATAAAATTCTCAAAATAGGGTCGATTGGGGAGGTAAAATACCCCGAATGGTTAGCCAATGTAGTTGTAGTCCCTAAAAAATGGAACAAACTTAGAATGCATGTATATTATAAGGATTTAAACAAGGCATGCCCCAAAGATTCTTTTCCACTTCCTACCATCAATCGCATGATCGACGCTACGGCTGGCCACGAGATCCTTACTTTTCTCTATGCCTGTTCCTGGTACAATCAAATTCAAATGAACTCGGAAGACCAAGAACATACTTCATTTATCACCAAGTACGAGACATATTGTTATAATGTAATGCCTTTCGGGTTAAAGAATGCAGGAGCTAAGTCAATGTAAGTATATATTGATGACATGCTAGTTAAGTCCCTGCGTGCAAAGGACCATTTGGCTTATTCGTAGGAAACGTTTGAGATTTTAGGGAAATATAACATGAAGCTCAACCCCAAAAAATGTGCTTTCGGGGTCGGTTGGGGCAAATTCCTAAGTTTCATGGTGTCGAATCGGGGGATCGAGATCAACCCCGATAAAATCAAGGCCATCGAAGACATCACTGCCATGGACAGTGTAAAAGCCGTGCTGAGGCTGACTGGACAGATATCTGCTTTAGGCCGATTCATATCGATGTCATCGGATCGAAGTCACATATTTTTCTCTCTACTAAAAAAGAAGAACGATTTCGCTTGGACCCCGAAATGCCAACATGCATTAGAGGAATTGAAGCGATACCTATCGAGCCCACCACTGCTTCAAACTCCAAAGGCAGATGAGAAACTTTACTTGTACTTGGAAATATCGAAAATCGCGGTAAGTGGTGTCCTAGTTCGAGAGGAGCAAGGTACGCAATTTCCTGTCTATTATGTAAGTCGAACCTTAGGAGAAGCAGAAACTAGATATCCACACTTAGAGAAATTGGCACTTGCACTAATAAACGCCTCTAGAAAGTTAAAACCATACTTTCAATGTCACCCCATATGCGTATTAACAACTTACCCACTTCGTAATATTTTAAATAAGCCCAAACTATCAGGCGGATTGTCCAAATAGGCCGTCAAACTCAGTGGGCACGATATCGAATTTCAACCCCGAACACTATCAAGTCTAAAATTTTAGCGGACTTCGTGGATGATTTCACACCAACCCTCGTACCCGAAGTTGAAAAGGATCTCTCCTTAAAATAGGGTACATCATCGGGGGTATGGACCCTTTTCACAGAAGGTGCTTCGAATGTGAAGGGGTCCGGGCTAGGCATCATTTTGAAACCGCCTACGGGTAGCACTATTAGGCAATCTATCAAAACTTCTAAATTGACTAACAATGAGGCCGAGTACGAGGACATGATTTTAGGTCTCGAGCTAGCTAAAAGCTTGGGAGCAGAAGTCATTGAAGCCAAGTGTGACTCTTTACTGGTGGTGAACCAAGTAAACAAGACCTTCGAACTTCGAGAGGATAGAATGCAAAGATATTTGGACATGCTGCAGGTAACTTTACACTGTTTCAAGGAATGTACTTTACAACATGTACCTCAAGAAAAAAATAGTGAGGCCCATGCACTTGCAAATTTAGGGTCATCAGTCGAGGAAGATGAGATCAGCTCGGGGATTGTCGTTCAACTCTCGAGATCCGTGATCGAGGAAGGTCATACCGAGACAAACTCTACAATCTTAACCTGGGATTGGAGGAATAAATATATTGAATACTTAAAAAACGGAAAGCTCCAATCGGACCCTAAAGAGTCGAGGGCCCTATGAACCAAAGCTGCTCGATTCACATTGGCTGAAGATGGAACATTATACAGAAGGAAATTCGATGGACCATTGGCAGTGTATTTAGGACCAGGGACACCAATTATGTTTTACAAGAGATCCATGAAGGCACTTATGGGAACCACTCCGCCGCCGAATCACTGATTCACAAAGTTAATAAAGCAGGATACTACTGGGATAGCATGGAAAAGGACACTAAGGAGTTTGTTCGAAAATGTGATAAATGTCAAAGGTTTGCATCGATGATCCACCAGTCCGGAGAACAACTTCATTCAGTCCTATCCCCTTGTCCATTCATAAAATAGGGGATGGATATTGTCAGCCCCCTGCCATTGGCCCCAGGTAAAGCTAAGTTCATTTTATTTATGACTAACTATTTCTCTAAATGGGAAGGACCCTACTAAGTCCTCAAAACATCGTCGGAAAGGGATCTTATAAGCTTGGCATGATGGATGGCGAAAAACTGCCTAATAATTGGAACATATCACTTTCAAACGATATTATTGCTAAGGTATGACTTTATCCCTTTTTTCATTTATATATTCGATACCAACTCACTACAGGTGTTCGATCGAAGATATCGAGACCTCAGGTTTTAAAGCACGTGTAGCACACTTTTTCCCTTAGATCGGTTTTTGTCCCAAATGGGTTTTTCCGGCGAGGTTTTTAACGAGGCAAAAATTATGTGCTACCTGGGGACAATTCAACAGTATCCAAGGCTTCTTTACAATCAATCTTGAATAGTGGGGGGCATCACCCTCGGATGTTATTCTTTCGAGGAAAGTACTTCGTGTCAAAGGGTCTTGATAGGGAAACTTTGTAAAGGTCCAAATGGTAGAATTAACCATATCCATATAGATAGTCAAACCCCGATGGAAACATATGTACGCATGTATAAATTATTCAAAGAAGAATTCTTTCTATATAATATCTTGTGTCTCAATGAAACTTTTCTACTATGCGATCTCCATACTTAAAATTTTGTGAGAAATGGATCAAGGGCCAAGTGCAAATATACCTCGAACACTCGGGGACTGCCGTCGACGGTCGACATATTCGAGTTATATAAACTCAAATTCATAAGACCTCAAAGAGGCACCGTTTGATCTATAGGCCAAGTCCATCATTCTCAGGACTAACACTTCTAACAAGTTTGAAGTGTTATTGGAAAATAAGCCCAAGAGGCATACCCAAAGGCCAAATTAATGCAGCTTAGAGACGTCGGAATCCCACAATAAAAATAGGCTTTCGAATTCTTCAAAAAACCGGTTAAAAAAGGCTACCCTCGGTAAGTAATCAAAAGGGCTTCGATAAAATCAGCCCTAGAAAAACCTTAAGAGGTATCAAATTATCTTAACACAAACGTGCTAAGGCAAAAAAAAGCAAAGGGGTTTCAATCGATATCGAAACCTAAAAAAACCCAATGGGTAAAGAATACGTGTTAAGGCATAAAGAAATTTTACTAAGTCTTCTAAGACGAAAGAGGAAAAAAAAATAGCCATCTTTTAGAGGCCATATCGGCCCAATCTAAAGAGCCTAAGGACCAATACACTTAGAGTTCGAGATTTTGCTCTCACTCAATTCAGACCTAAGGGTTCTACTATTCCGAGCTCAAATAAAACTGACTTGAATATATCTCAAGGATTCATCATTATTTGATATAAAGCCTTAAGGGGTCTGTTACTGTGAGTTCGAAATTACTCGAACTCGATTATAAAAATACTGCAATTATGGCTTCAATCAAGCAATCTGAAATCAAAATCCTGGACATTATTGAGCTTGGGGACTCACCCTCACTTAACTAAAAAACCTAAGGGTTTGTTCTACTCTAAGTTCGAGCTAATGCTCACTCGATAATATAGGCTGCAACAACAAAGTTTCCACAAGGCAAAGGCAAAATAGAATTTATCATAAATCAGAAATCAGAAATCAAAGACGAAACGGAAAGAAAAGGAATCTTTCATATATGCAAAGTATTTACAAAGACCACACATGGTCTTACACAAAAAACCAAAAAAAAAGGAGAAAAAATCTTAAGTCCCTAGTCCGCCTCGGGAGCTTCATCTTCATTTCCTCCACTCTCGGATCCACTCGCGGAGTCTTCATCATTGGAAAGAAAAGCTCCGGCCTCGTCCTCCAAAACCTTCGCACTCTTGATATCAGCCATGAGGTCGAAGCCACGAGCATGTACCTCCTCAAGACTCTCTCTCCGAGACTGGCGCCTAGCATGCTTGGCAACACGGGACAATCTAACCTCACCAGCATCAGATATTTCCTTTGCCTGAGTGTTAGCGGCTTCAGCTTCGGATCCGTAGGAGGCCATGAGCGCATCTGCCTCGGATGCGGCCCTTGAAAGCTCAGCGGCCAACTGAGTCTCGATCTCTTCAACCTTCTGGGCTCGGTCCAAGCTCTCCTCCTTCACACTTTGGAGTTGACGCTCAACCGAAGACAGTTGGTCCCGTACCGCATCTTTATCCGAGGCGACACGGTCCATGTTCTGCTTCCACCACAAAGTCTCTGCCTCTTTCATCTTGGCCTCCTCACGAAGCTTCTCAACCAATTCGGCCTTCTGCTGAACCTGCAGGATCAAAGTGTTAGTCGCGAATATCAAGTTAATATATAACAAGCTCCCAAAAATTTACATTACCGGTTAAATGAGCTAGGTCTGATCTTGATGAGCTCTTTTCAGTTCGGCTCGAAGGCTCCTGATCTCTTCTTTTTTTTTGCACATAGAGGAGTTTGAGAGCGTCTATCTCCTCCGTGAGCTTTTTGATATCAACCTCACATCGGATCACCTCAACCCGATATTTGGAAGATGCTTATCGATGGAGCGCCGCAACTTGTACAGAAAGGAAGGAAATCAGACATGAAGAAATAAGAACAAACACAAACATGATAACGTAGGCTAAAACTTACTTGGTTCAGAACCCGCTGAACCTCATTGAGCAATGCGTCCAGGTCGGCAACATCATCGAATCCCGCGAAGAAGCCGCAGAGTATATCATCCCTTTCATGGGTCGTCCCCTCATCGGGGGTCCCCATGGACCGAGCCTCTCAAAATTGCCCTTCAGAAATTTGGGGCCAGGTGGCGAATCCTCAATATTAATTTCCCCAAGAGAGTCACTTGGGGCATTCTCTTCTCTTTGAAGGGCCTCAGAACTAGACCCTTCGGGCACACCCGCCAGTTGCTCATCACGGCAGGAGGCATCATCAACACCCGATACTCGGGGACCCTGCTCGGACCTTTCTCCGAGATCACCTCGGTCTACGGCTGAACCTCCTCTAATGTCACCGGCTTAGCAGTTTTTGAAGCTTCAATGCCTCTCCTCTTCCGAGCCACCAGAAGGCAGTCGGCATCTTGTCCCTCCTCGTCTTCCTCTAATAGTGTTTGGACTACATCGGCAGACAGAACAGCAGGATCAGTCTTCGACTTTCGAGCGCTGCTTTTCCTGGGCTTTGGAGTATTTGGAGGAGAGACTCTTCTCCTTTACTTGTCTTTGGTCGGCTTCGGGACCTCCTCTTCCCCGGGTGGAGGTGGTCTCATGCCGACATTATCTCGAAGACCTGTATGAGAAGAAATCAAGTTAAAAAGAAGTATTTCACAAGAAAGCATCAAACATAGACAGAGGAACTTACCATGATTTTTGGCCTCCCATCAACCCTTGGCCAAATCACGCCACGAGCGCTTAGCATACGAAGAGGTTGAGGCCAGTTGTCAAACCCAACGTGCAGGGTTCGACACTGCTCCAGGAAACCAGGGGAAAGCTGCACCGTAAAGAAGAATATAGATGAGAAGAGGTAAAGGAAGCATAACAAGTAATCAAACATTATCAGTGAGGTTATACTTATGCTTCATGTTTCATTCTTCGGGGAATGGTATCTTCTCCGCGGGGATTAATTCGGAGGTCATGAATCGGACAAAGCGGCCCATCCATCCTCGGTCCTTCTCCTCGTCTATGCTCGAGAACAGCACCTTCGTGGCCCGGCGCTGAAGCCTTATTAGTTCGCCCCGATAAAGACGGGGGCTATATAGCGTAATGAGATGATCGAGGGTGAAAGACACCCCCTCGACCTTGCTTGTGAAGAATCTGAGAAAAATGAAAATGCACCAAAAAGAGGGGTAGATCTGGCCCAGGGTTACCCGGTATTGGCGGCAGAAGTCGATTAGGACGGGATTGGCGGGACCCAGTGTGAAAGGGTAAGTATATACACTTAAGAACGCTTTCACATGAGTGGTGATGTCCTCCTTGAGGGTAGGAATCACCACCTCTTTATTCTCCCAGTGACAGTCTTTTTTCACCTACTCGAGATCGCCTTTGGATATCGAACAGATGTATCTAGATATGGGCTCGCATCGGCCAGGAACCGAAGAGGGTTTTTTGACTTTAAAGTCGGAAGTAAGTTCACATAGCCCGGGGATGCACTCTTTGATGCGTGTCTCCACCAATGTCTTGTCACCGGTCGGCCGCGATGAGGAGGCCTTTTCTTTTTGAGGAACAGTCATTGATGTTTTTGCCATTGCTATATGAGGTTTAAGAAAGAAGAAGGCGGACTTTGTGTTTTAATTAGATATTGGCAAACGGAAACTGACAAAGTTGATGAACTTGAAGAGAATAGAAGAGCTTTTGGAGATTAGAAGAAGTTTGAAAGTAAATTTTGAAAAGATTATGCAGATGGTCTATTTATAATAGCCACTTTGACGGTTTGAAAGCACTGTTGGCCGACCATCAACTGGCGTTAATTAATGGCCTTGGGAACTATGCAAACGCGACAATTCAATCACTTCTGTCACTAACGTCATAAGGTTGACGTCATAATTTATCGAGGTATTAAATCGGAGTTTCAAGTTCGAGACCTCTCGTTACACTCCAAAAAAAGAGGGGAATATCTGTTTACGGTCGAAATCGGGCATACCCGATTTCATTGGTAGAGAGGAGTTGCCTCGATGATAGCTCCATAATGCGTCGGACTCGAGCTCGAAGATAGGACATCGAGCTTAGAGATCGAAGTGTCCGTTGAGATCGAGGCCAACAATAATCAAGACCAAACATGACTGACTTCGAGTAAGGCATAATAACGGAATTGCGAGATATCACTAACTGGTCGAAGATCACGGCAAAAATTCCGGGATAGATCAAATCAAAGCGGTTATTGATGCCAATCGTGGGATTTACTTCTGCAATTAGAATTGTACCTTATTTAGGATTCCTCTATTATATAAAGAGGGATCCCATTCATTTGTAATCATCATATTTCACTAATAAGAATACACACATCCGCTGCTCTCTTTATTTTACATACTGTTCATCAGAATTGTTCCATTATTTATTATTCTTATTATCTAACCTCGAGACTATCTCGAATCGAGGTCAAGGCACTGCTTGCAGACTGATTTGGTTTATTTTATTGTCCAATTTATCTGTTTAATTCATTGTTTATCAATTGCTATTGAATTAAATCGTATATCCTTAAAACAACAATATAAGTTTAATTGCTATTCGATTATTAGGGTAAACACATTTATCATTAATAAAAATGTTGTGAGTGGGACTAATTTGCCCTTGTAACATTTTTATTTTACTCCTCATTTAAGATTAATCTAATTTCTTGTTAGAAAAGATCTTCCAGAATTAAGAAGTCTAATTTCCGTGGTGCAAGAAAACACGTATCCTGTTTCTTTCACTTTTCTTCTCAGCGGAAAATGCCCCCAACATTGGAACAAAGACTTAAAGATGAAGGGAGCTTTATCAAGGGAGTATTCTTGAAACTGGATTGATGGGTTAGAGGGTGCACCGGATGGGGAGAAATGGGTCGTAGAGAAATGAAAGGAGTCATATACTGGACGGACATATGAGTTTAAGATCAAAGTGGTTCAGAAATATTTTAGAAATCTCATCGATTTGAATTGATTATTATACTATAGATACAGCCTACTGGCCACTTCAAATGAACTGTACGTAAATTTTTCTTCAAAATAAATGACGACTGCAAACTATTGAAATCATCGTCATTGTGTTAACATCATCATGATTATTTTCCAAATAAAAAAATGAAGACAATTCTCACAAATCCATGACTTTTATTTTCGGATGGGAGGTCCTCTCTTATTTAGTTTATCTACTGGACACGTTTTATTTGTATATTATATTATATTTTACATTTCGTTAAAGGGAACAAGAACATCCTTTTTGCACCGGAGTAATTAAGTTTATTAACTATGGAAGACTCTTTTTTAAGAAAATATCAGAATTAGTCTTAAATAAAGAAAAAATAAACTAGAAGGGCAAATTAGTCCGCTCATAATATTTTTATTTAATGATAAATAAATTAAAGAAATTGTTACAAAAAAAATTAAAATAAGAGAGGTAAGCATAATATCGTAAACCACAAGAGTGGTTAATGTGATGAAGATAAATATGAGGGGATGTCTCTGAAATTACTCGTATTAAATATTACCATTTAATTTCCAATCTCAAATTTAAGAGTTTGAAAGTTTAATTTTATGTCTTAAAATACTTATTTTATAATGAAGTTTGTAAACACTCAAGTATCAATTATATTGAACAAGCAATAATAAAGGAAAACTTATACAAATGTCCCAAATAAGTTTCAATTTATCAACCTCCAGTCATTAGTCATAGACTTACCAAAACTAGTCAAACACATATAAAAATTAAAAAATCAAATAAATAAGGTTCTTTCTCTTAAAGACTCACATGCAAAAATCTCCTTCCATATTTTTAAGCGTGATTAGCAACATTAGATGCAAGACCGAAAGAAAATTTCATGGATGAGTTAGCAAATAAGATGATGAAATACAAAAAAAATATATACAATATTCCAAAAAAAATCTAAGCAAAAAAGGAACTTTTTCAATGGGTATAATTGAAATTCATTGAAAACATATAGATAAGTCAATATACAAAATTTGAGGAAGATTGGAGGTGGTTTGGACTGGTTTGGTATCAAAATTCATAATTAAATCGAGTTAAAATTCTTCTGCGACACATGTATCACACACACATGTATACATGTGATACACAATTGATACAAATATGATACATATGTGATACACAGTGTGATACACATATCATTTTTTATGTTCAGTTTTTACTTCGAATATTTAATTCAAACCACCTCAAAACTTCACCAAATCATCCCAAAATTGAGATTCAAGCTCCTTAAATTTACCCAATCTATAGCTAATTGGCTAATATTAGTAATATTTGCCTAATATTTGTAATATTTTAAGAATTGACCACATTTTATAATAAGCTACTTATAATTGGACATAGTAGTTTCCCAATAATAAAACACTTAAAAAAATTTGGCCTGGTTTGAACTAGATAGGCCGAACCCGGACGGGCCCTACTAGACCCAGAAAACCTCAGCCAACTAACAGCCCGATCCCCCAGCACACTAACCAACCCGCACCCTTAATCGGATGGGCTATTTTTATCCCCATGTAGTCTAATCCAGCCCGTCCGATAAACACCTGTAGTCTTCCACTCCTTCTCAAGTAAAAATTGCGCGGGGCACCCTATTTGGTCGCCCCCATTTAACCTGTACCCGCTTTTTAAAAAACTTTCAATTTGTACCCACTTTTTAAATAACTTCAGCTCCCTTTCCCTCGCTGAGCTGAAGTTCACCAGTTAAGCTGAAGTTCGCCAGTTATAAAGATAAAACTTCAGCATACATGGCTGAAGTTCCCCAGTTACAAAGACAAAACTTCAGCTCTAGAGAACTTCAGCTCTAGAGCTGAAGTTTTGTACTTCAGCCCTGTATGTTGAAATTTTTGTCTTTATAACTGGCCCAGTTACAAAGACAAAACTTCAGCTCTATAGCTGAAGTTCCCTAGTGTAACAGGGGGAACTTCAGCCCCGTATGCTGAAGTTTTTATCTTTATAACTGGGGAACTTCAGCCCCGTATGCTGAAGTTGTTGTCTTTATAACTTGGGAACTTCAGGTTCGCAAGCTACTTCAGGCCCGTCTACTAGAATGCTGAAGTTTTGCGTGATTGCCTTTGCTACTTCAGCCCCACATGCTGAAGTTATGCGCAAAAACAGGTACGGGTGTAATTTTTTTTACAAAGCGAATATAAGTTAAAACGTGGCACAAAAAGTAAGTACGGATACAAAAGCCCCTTCTCAACCCCAACAGGAGAAATAGAAAAAACCAAATAATTGTTCAAAGAGCTTACAAAGTAAAGCACTAATGTTAATTGTTTAATAAAAGATCTAGAAAGAGAATACTCTTTAATTAAATTTGTAACACTACAAGGTGCATTTATTTTTAATATGAGGCGAAACTATTCTTTAATCTTTTTCATATGTTATTTATGATAATATTTTTTTCTACATAGTAGTTAAAAGATTCTGAACTCATATAGTACTAAAGTTTGAATTGTAATCTCCTGACAGCAAATTGTATTTTCTAAGCAGAAAACCTTTTGTAATAATAAAGTTATATCTTTTGTAAACGAAATTGGAGGTGAGAATCAGAGATCTAACATGATCCCACACTACTTTTCTCGAATGCCTGTGCATGTTCTTTATAATAATGACTGAAAAAACATGTAGTTCAAGAAATCAGTCAGCCAAATTATCTTTGAGAAAGGTACTACTCCCTCCTTTTCAATTTAGATGATGTAGTTTGACTCGATACAGAAGAATAAAATGAAGACTTTTGAAGTTTGTGATCTCAAAAGTTTAAAGGATAGAAACTTTGTAGGACCATGACATTTGTGTGGTTCTAAAAGCTTGTCATTAAGGATAAAATGAGTAAAATGAAGAGTTATAAAATTGAATTATTAAAAAAGTAAAAAATGTGTTATTCTTTTTGGAACATATGAATAAAAAAAGTATATCATTTAAATTATCACGGCTAGTTTAAGTAGTTATTTGGAAAAGTTTAATGCACCTTATAATTAGGATTCTCCCACTACAAATTGCATCATTTTAAGTGTATGAATCGAACAGATTCTCCCCGCAATTACATTTTGTTAATGCCATCTTAAAGTGTGAAAATTCAATCAAACTTAGTAAGTTTATCTTCTTTATTTGATGTAATTGTAGTTATTCATGTTTTAAAATTTTGAAAGTATATATATTATTTCCCATTGAAAACATTTTTAATGGGAAAAATCAAATTATATAATCTTTTGAAGTACATTATTTTTCTTACAATTATTTTAATTTTTGTTTCAAGCCTCGAAACTAGGGGTGAAGCTACAATATTAAATCTAGTACGAATAAACTCAATAACTTTTGCTTAGATTAAAAATAAGTATTAATATTTTTATTATGAAATCAGTAATTACAACGAGCTACGAATTTGGTGACAAGTTCAAAAACTGAAACTTTAAATTCTAGGTCAAAACCATTATCCTTTCATTATTCTCATATCATATCCCTCAGATACCTCCTTGTGCCGTTTAAGATTGTTCTGCAATGATGGACAAGAACTAATGTCAATAATAAATAAATAAATAAATAAATAAATCAATAAAGAGCTTTGTAAAATTGTTCAAGAAAAAAGTAGAGAGTTATAAAAGCACTCACTCTCCAACTTCTTTGTTGAAAGTTTCAGTGAGTTCCTCAGGATTTTCATTATAAGCAGCAAGAGAAGATTTAAGGGCTTTTTCAGCTTTCTTTTCCAAGTAAGGGTCAAATTCGGCAATGTTGGCATCCATGTTTGGGATTAAAGAAGCAAAAAGTAAAAGAGAAAAGAGAAAAATGACTGCATTACAACTAATGGAGGCCATTGTTCTCTTCCTGTTTATTTATTTGTTCTCTGTTCAGCAGCGCTATCTCTTGGTTTTTGTATTGCAGATGAGTTCCTAAAGCTTGGGAAGATAATAATAATAGTAAACAAATATATACCACTAACGTTGAAACAGATAGGGAGTAACTTAAGGGGCAACAATTAACGGATCGCCAAAGACTAATTTGAGGTGGACACCAACGGTTTTACGAATTAACTAACTTTTGAATGCTGGTGCGGGAAAACTAAGTCACATACTGCGCTTGAGCCTTAGAAATGAAAAACTTCTTGTTAAGATTTATATGATACGAATTCAAATTAGTCAAAATAATGCGTATGATCAGAATAAAAAAATAACAAAGCGAAAAGATTGATGAGGCTGTTTGTTAGCCAATTGTTATTGTTGTTGTTGTTGGCTGATTATAACCAAATTGCATTTGATAAGGCACCACTTGCCCCTGTTGTCGTGCAACTCCAAGATTGTTATTGTATTATTGCTGGTCTATACTGTTAATTTTGTTGCCCTAAAGATTGACCTCGAGACCCTCGGGGTTACTGAACCCGAGGCCCCCAGTTCTGTGACAACATTGGTTTGGCTATCACATTCTTCTTACTTACACTTATTCTTTCTTGATTATTAACTAGTATTAGAGTAAATCACATATTTTTAGAACCACAAATCAAATACAATTGTTAATACCATTTTCGAGGTAAACAATTTGGCCCACGGTGGGGCTAAAGATAATAGTGATTATTTTGGTGCTAGTTTTCTGATAACACAAGTTATTCTTCACACTTTTTCTTGTCCAAAGATTCTTTGATTTCAGGTTAAAATATGTCTAACTCAGCAAACACACCTATAAACGACTATCTTGGTTTCCATGGAGAAAACAGTGCAACGGCTTCAAGGGCCAGCGTGTCACCGCTAAACCTTGGGGTAGCAAACCTTGTCGACGTAGGTTCACATATTGCTATGCACGTCGATTTGGGTACTGATATGAAGGAAGTATATGCGGAGGGGACCAACCTGATGCACAAGGGACACATGCTCGAGAAGAAAGAGAAGTTAGTCTACAAGTAATCTTTGAAATGTTGCAAGCACAACAAGTTGCTATCGCCCAATTGCAGAGTCAGCAAAAGACTCTGAGCACAGCAGGACCAGAAATAACTCCCCGAGTTAAGCCATCACCAGAAAGATCGAGAAATAATGGGTCAGGAACTGACCCCACCATCATGAGGATGCTCGAAGAACTCACTAAAAGGGTCGAGTCGGGAGAAAGAAGATAGAGGATAACGATAAGAAAGTAGATACCTGCCACTCGAGAGTCGACCAGATCCCGGGAGCACCCCCGATTTTGAAAGGAGTGGATTCGAAGAAGTTCGTGCAGAAGCCATTCCCACCAAGTGTGGATCCGAAGCCCATTCTAAAGAAGTTCAGGATGCCCGACATCCAAAAATACAACGGGACTATAGATCCCAATGAGCATATTACCACATATACTTTTGGTATAAAGGAAATGATTTAAGGAACGACGAGATCGAGTTTATCCAGTTGAAGAAATTTGGAGAAACCTTATCCAAAGGGTCCATGATGTGGTATCATAACCTACCCCCGAATTCAATAGATTCGTTTGCCATGTTGGCAGACTCATTTGTAAAGACACATGCTGGTGCCATAAAAGTCGCTACGAGGAAGTCCGATGTGTTCAAAATCAAACAAAGAGAGAACAAGATGTTAAGGGAGTTCGTATCCCGTTTCCAGATGGAGCGAATGGAACTACCGCTAGTCTCCGATGACTGGGCAGTGCAAACCTTCAACCAAGGACTAAATGAATGAATCTCTATAGCTTCGAGAAGCTGAAGCAAAAATTGATCGAGTATCCCGTCGTAACTTGGGCAGATGTTCACAACAGGTATCAACCAAAAATCAGTGTCGAGGACGACCAATTGGGATCCCCGTCGGGCTCGGTGTATCCAAACATGCTATTAGCAAAGGAATCAAGAAATGCAGAAAGGGAGCCGAGGGCGAATAAGGAGAGATACCAGCCCTATGTCGAAGATCGAAAAAACACCTCGATGCGTAATATACCTCAAAATGATCGAAGAGAGGATCGAGGCCAAAGTTCCTAGGGACTCATGAGCAAAACCGCGTTCGAAACCGGACTGTTGGAGGCACCCCGATTTTCAGAATACAACTTCAACATCGATGCCTCAGACATCGTATCAGCCATAGGTAAGATTAGAGATACCAGGTGGCCCAAGCCCATGCAGTCAGACCCTTCACAGAGGAACCCCAACTTAATGTGCAAATACCATCACACTCACGATCATAGGATCAAAGATTGCAGACAACTTCGAGAAGAGGTAGCCCGATTGTTCAACGAAGGGCACCTTTGAGAGTTCCTCAGCGAGCGGGCCAAGAATCATTTCCGAGAGAGAGATGCAAATAGGAAGAATTAGCAAGAGGAGACGCAACATGTCATTCATATGATCATCGGAGGAATCGACGTCCTACAGGGTCCCATATTCAAACGAACAAAAGTATCCATCACAAGGGAGAAACGATCTCGGGACTACATTCCCGAGGACATCCTCATATTCAGCGAGGAAGACATCGAGGCCCTATCTCAGCCTCATAATGCTGCAATGGTAATCTCTATCCTTTTAAATAAAATTCAAGTTAAACGTGTGCTCGTGGATCTAGGTAGTTCGGTCAATATAATTATGTCGAGGGTCGTGGAGCAGCTCGGGTTGCTCGACCAAGTCATACCCGCCTCTCAAATCCTGAATGGATTCAACATGGCGAGTGAAACAACGAAGGTGGAAATCATCCTCCCAGTCAACATGGCTGGGACCATACAAGCCACCAAATTTCATTTCATTGAAGGTGACATGAGGTACAACTCCTTACTTGGAAGGCCATGGATTCATAGCATGAGGGCGGTACCGTCAACTCTTCATCAAATGATGAAGTTCCCAATAAAGGATGGCGTGAAAATGGTGTATGGAGAGCAGCATGAAACCAAAGAGATGTTTGCAGTTCATCACTTGGTACCAGTATCGGCTCCAGCTACCTCGGAGAAATCCAAAGACGAACAGGTAGCTAAATAGAAATCACAGCCCATACCCTCGGTTGAGCCCGAGGGACAGGTTATCGATGAACAAGTGGTCGAGGATGGAGAAGAAGACTTCCTCACCCCCGAGCCTTCGTTACCTCCGAGGAATCAAATGCAACGAAGTCCACTATCGGAGAACTCGAGTAGGCAGTATTGATCGAGCATATTCCCGAACAAAAGGTATACCTGAGAACAGGACTAACCCTCGAACTCAGGAAAAAACTTATTCAATTTCTTATTGATAACATTGATTGCTTCGCTTGGTCCCATTTAGATATGACAGGGATCCCACCAGAGGTACCCACTCATTGATTGAGTGTCGATCCCAGGTTCAAACCGGTGAAGCAAAAAAGGAGGCCTCAATCCGAGGTAAAGCTTACATTCATCAAAGATGAGGTAATTAAGCTTCTTAAAATAAGATCCATCAGGAAGGTAAAATACCCCGAATGGCTAGCTAACATAGTAGTAGTCCCTAAAAGGGAAATAAACTGAGAATGGTGTAGATTACAAATTTTGAACAAAGCATGCCCTAAAGATTCCTTGCCACTGCCAAACATCGACTGTCTAATTGATGCTACGACTGGCCACGAGATCCTTACTTTTATCGATGCCTACTCCAGGTACAATCAAATTCAAATGAACCCGTAGGACCAGGAAAAGACTTCGTTTATCACGAAGTATGACACATATTGCTATAGTGTAATGCTCTTCAGGCTAAAACATGCAGGAGCTACATGCCAACACCTAGTTAATAAGATGTTCGAACATAAAATAGGCAATTCTATGGAAGTTTACATTGATGACATGTTAGTTAAGTCCCTGCGCGCAGAGGACCATTTGACTCATTTGCAGGCAACATTCGATATTCTAAGAAGATACAACATGAAGCTCTACCCCGAGAAATGCGCTTTTGGAGTCAGCTCGGGAAAATTCTTGGGCTTCATGGTGTCAAATAGGGGGATCGAGATCAACCCTGACAAAATCAAAGCCATCGAGAAGATCACCGTGGTAAACAATGTGAAAGCAGTACAACGGATAACCGGACGGATAGCACCCTTAAGCCGATTCATCTCGAGGTCATCGGATTGGAGTCATCACTTTTTCTCCCTTATCAAGAAGAAAAACAACTTCGAGTGAACTCCGAAATGCCAACAGGCCTTGGAAGAATTAAAACGGTATCTCTCGAGCCCACCTTTGCTCCATACCCCGAAGGAGGATGAAATACTATACTTGTATTTGGCCGTGTCCGAAGTTACGGTGGCGTGTTGGTTCGAGAAGAACAAGGTATGCAATTCCGTGTTTATTACATAAGTCGGACCTAGGAGATGATGAAACCAGGTATCCACACTTAAAAAAATTAGCTCTTGCATTAGTAAGTGCATCTAGGAAGTTGAAACCATGCTTTCAGTGTCATCCTATATATGTGTTAACTACATACCCACTTCGAAACATATTGCATAAGACTGAATTATCGGGCTGATTGGCCAAATGATCCATCAAACTTGGAGGGTACGATATTGAATATCGACCTCGAACGACTATCAAGTCTCAAATTTTGGCAGACTTCGTGGCCGATTTTACGCCTACCCTCGTGCCCGAAGTAGAAAAAGAACTCTTGTTAAAAACAGGCACATCATCGGGGGTATGGACCCTCCTCACTGATGGTGCCTCGAATGTGAAAGGGTACGGGCTCGGTATAGTTTTAAAATCGCCTACGGGCGGCATAATTAGGCAATCCATAAAAACTTCGAAGTTGACTAACAATGAGGCCGAGTATGAGGCCATGATTGCAGGTCTCAAACTAGCCAAGGGCCTAGGGGAAGAGGTCATCGAGGCAAAATGTGACTCTCTTTTGGTCGTTAACCAAGTAAATGGAAGCTTCGAAGTTCGAGAAGATAGGATGCAAAGATAATTAGAAAATCTTCAAGTGATACTGCATCACTTCGAAGAGTGGACCCTGTTCCACATACCTCAAGAACAGAATAGCGAGGCCGATGCACTCGCAAACTTGGGATCCTCGGTTGAAGAAGATGACATAATCCCCGGGATTGTCGTACAACTATCAAAGTCGGTGATCGAAGAACGCCATGCAAAAATCAACTCAACAAGTCTAACATAGGATTGGAGAAACAAGTACACCGACTACTTGAAACATGGGAAGCTCCCCACGGACCCAAAAGAATTAATGGTCCTTCGAGCCAAAGCAGCCTGATTTTCACTCGATGAGAATGGAACATTATATAAGAGGACCTTCGATGGGCCACTAGCAGTGCGCTTGGGACCGGAGGACACCGACTATGTACTACGAGAAATCCACGAAGGCACTTGTGGAAACCAATTGATTCTTTAGTTTGAAAGGTAATCAAAGCAGGGGTATTGCTCGGATAACATGGAAAAGGACACCAAGGAGTTCTTTCAAAGATGTAACAAATGCCAAAGATTCGCACCGATGATACATCAACCTGGTGAACAACTACACTCAGTCCTATCCCCGTGGCCATTCATGAAATAGGGGATGGACATCGTCGGCCCCCTACCAACGACACCAGGTAAAGCTAGATTTATCTTGTTTATGACTGACTACTTCTCGAAATGGGTAGAAGCGCAGGCCTTCGAGAAGATAAGAGAAAAAGAAGTCATCGACTTCATATGAGACCATATCATATGCCGATTCGGGATCCCTTCCGAGATTACGTGTGATAATGGGAAGCAGTTCATCGGCAGCAAGGTGACGAAATTCCTCGAGGATCATAAATCAAAAGGATTCTATCGATGCTTTACCACCCAAGTGAAAATGGTCAAGCGGAGTCCACAAACAAAACTATCATTCAAAACTTAAAGAAGAAGTTAGAGAATGTGAATGGGAAGTGGAGAGAAGAGCTACCCGAAGTACTATGGGAATATCGAACAACTTCGAATTCGAGCACAGGGGAGACCCCGTTCTCTTTGGTATATGGGTCCGAGGCATTGATACCACTCGAAGCAGGGGAACCGAGCATCAGATTTCAGCATGCCACTGAGGACTCAAACAACGAGTCCATGAATAATAGCTACTGGATGAAAAGCGCGAGGCTGCACTGGTTCGAATGGCTGCTCAAAAACAAAGGATCAAAAGGTATTATCAGAGAAGAACAAACCTTCGATACTTCGGATTTGGGGACTTGATTCTAAGGAAAGTTACCCTCAGAACTTGAAACCCAAATGAAGGGAGGCTAGGCCCTAGTTGGGAGGGACCGTACCGTGTCCTCGGAGTAGGCAAATGATCCTACAAGCTTAGCACTATGGAAGACGAACAACTACCAAACAATTGGAATATATCACTACTCAAACGATATTATTGCTAAGGTATAAACTTCTCCTTTTTTATTTATATTTCACATTAACGTTTTGCAGATATCGAAGCACACTTCAACCCGAAGACCTTAGATTTTAAAGCATGCGTTGCACTCTTTTTCCCTTAGATCGGGCTTTATCCCAAATGGGTTTTACTGGCAAGGTTTTTAACGAGGCAACACCTATATTCTACCTAAGGAAAACTCAAGAAGTATTCAAGGCTTCTTTTCTATCAACATCGAATACTGGGGAGCATCACCCTCAGAGGTTACTTTTTTCGAAGAAAGCAAGTCATGCGGAAGAGGGATTTGATAGGAGAATGTTGTAATGGACCAAACGGTCGAATGAACCGTGTCCGTGTTAAATAAGTCGAGCCCCCGATGGCAAAAGCATGTACGCATGTATCAATCATTTGAAGAAGCATTCTTATTATAACAAAACACTTTGTGCCTCAAAGAAGTCTGCTATTTTCATTAAACGACTCAAGGGCCAAATACATTCGAACACTCGGGGACTGTCTTCGGCAGTCAACTTATCGATTCATTAAAAACTCGAACTCATAAGACCTCAATGAGGCATATCCGAACTTATAAGGCCTTAAAAAATGCATCCCCCCGTTATTAAGGCCAAGGCTACATATACGAACTTATAAGACCCCTAAAAAGGCGTACTCTCAATATTAAGGCCGAGGCCATCTCACTTGGGGACTAAAGGATACGGCTAAATATAAAGACTATAGTCATATGAAAAGACTACGGCCGAAATAACACGGCTCGAAGACGTCCTATTTCCTCCATAAAACTAAAGTCCTTCAAATATTTCAAAAAACCCGGCTAAATCAGGCTATCCTCGGCATAAGCAAAGGGGATTTGATAATATCAGCTTCGAACAATGTAAAGGCTTCCAGAAAATCAACCTTTAAGAGAACCTCACGAGGTACTCAATTATCGTCGCACATCGACTTGAAATCGAGGTTCCTATTAATCGAACCGTCGAAAAGTCGGTTGGATATAAAAGCATTCCAAGGCATAAATAAATTTCTAAAAGTCTTTAGCCAGAACGGGGGAAAATTGTAGCCATTTTAGAGGTCGAATTGACCCAATCTAAAAAGAGCCTAAGGGCCGATTTGTAAGAGCCGAAGGGCCAAATTGAAAAGATCCTAAGGGCCAAATTAAAAAGAGCCTAAGGGACGATGTCTTAAATCCTAAGGGCCGATACCTAAAAGAACTTGAAGGCCGAAGCACACTGTGCTTGAGACCTCACCTATTTCAAACTCGAAAGTCCCGAGCTAAATATTAGCTCGAGGATCGGACCCTAAGCGATCACCTATTACCGACCGTTGATCGAACAGAAAACCTAAGGGGTTTATATTCTAAGTCCAATACATCAGACTGATCATCAACAACATCAAAAAGACAAAGGCAAGGCAAAAATTAACAACAAAGATGAAACAATTTTTTTATATATTTATAATGAGAGTAAAAAATATGTCTACAAAACTCCTACATGGAGCCCTTAAAAAGGGATTAAAGGAGGCCTAATCTATTGATGGGGTCTCCTGCTCGGAGGTAGCACCCACAGGGACTACTACACCCTCGGAAGCTTGACCTTCGGCAATCTGATCTTTGGGAGTCTTTTATCCCCCAGGGACTTTGTCGTCACCAACACCCTCGGGACAAGTCTCTTCCCCGGAAGCCTCCTCGTCAACCTCTTCTTCGTTGTCTTCAACATTGGCTTCGTCATCAGAAGAAAGGAGGAACTTGGCACTAATCTCGTCTACCTTGGCCTGTTCTATCTCCTCGGGGAGATTGAAGCCCTTGGCATGGATCTCTCGAGGGTTTCCCTCCGGGATCTGCATCGGACATAGTCGTTACTTCTCTTTTCTCCGTCGAAGGTCCCCCTCAACTCCATTTGAGCATCAGTAGAATATTTCAAATATATGGCTACCATCTTGTCGGCTTTGGCTTGTATCTCCTTGGCTTTGGCTCGGGCTTCCACAACCTCGGCCTTCTCCTTCGTGAGACCAGTCTCGAGTTCGATTATCCTGCTCGCCTGAACTGAATTGCTCTCTCGAGCATTACGAAGTTGAATTTCGAAAGCAGACACTTTTGTCAATGCATCTTTTTTTGGCCACAGCGAGGACGTCCATGTGTGCCTTCCATTCATTGCATCTGGAGTTAACTTAGGAGACCTTGCCTCGAAGACGTTCCAACATTTCTACCTTCTTCTGCAACTGAGTCATTGAAGTGTTAGCCTCTGAAGACGGGAGAAGGAGCCCGTATTTTTTCAAAACAGAAGTTACTTGCTTCTCTTTTTTCCTCATACACACGTGCTCTGTCCAACTCAGATCGAAGATGCCTCAACTCCCTTTCTTTATTGTCACATAAAATCCCAAGGGACTTCTCCTCATTCGAGGACCTATGCAACTCGGCCTCATAACGACACAACTCAGTCTTAAACTTGTCGAAGGCCTACATAAAGGAAATTTCGATTAGATAAAAGAGGAAAGTATTAAGTTAGAAAGGTTTTGGAGCTATTAGAAACTTACAATTGAGCAAAGCCGTTGAACCTCCTCGAAGATCAAGTTTGCATCTGCTGGTTCGGCATCATCGACCCTAGTAAAGAAACCTTGAAAAGGGTCATTTTCACTCGTGACTCCGCCTAATTCGGGCGTCTTTAGGTCCCGAGCGTCCCTTATAGTATTTTCAAAAAATGATGGAAATGACGGTGAGCGACCTACTGTCACGACCTCGGGGAAATCACCCAAGGCGCTCTGACTGGGATGAGGTTTGTCGAAGCCCACTCCCTTCAGGGTATTTCTTGAAGTCTGAGAGGCAGTTTCCAAGTCAGGCGATGAAGGGCCTTCGTCCCTTATTTATTTTGGAATTCCTCCCTCGAGGCTAGGGGCCTCGATTCCGGTAGGTTTAATATCCTCGGAAGGCTTTCTGGTTTGAGTCACCAACATCGAACCATCTAAATCATCGTCATCATCGCCCACAGACCGGCGGTCAAGGTCAAAATCCTCGTTGATGACCACATTCTTCTTGCACCTCCGAGCAGGATCCATTTTCCTTTGAGAATCCTCGCTCTTCGAGGATCTTTTTCTCTTATTGTCTTTATTCGGCTTTGAAGCCGTTCTTCTTACTCCCCGGGCGGGGCCGACCTTATCTCAGAAAACTCACCAATACTTGTGACCAAGAAGTTAGATCACATGAAGAAAGGTATTTTCACTAAGGAAGAAGTAATGTAACACGTACCATGGTGCTTCACCTCGCATTTTCCCTTCGACAAATCCCGCCACTTGCGTCTGTCATATGTCGAAGTAGCTGCCAGTTTGCGAACCCAGTCTGCAAGATCGAGGACCGCGTTAGGCATCCATGGGATCGTTGAGAGAATAGAAAAGGAACATTTATACGAAGTTTAGCAAAATTGATGAGAGGCAAATAAATCACAACATTCTACTCACGTGTGAAGTTCCATTTCTCGGGGAATGGTAGGAACTTCGAGGGGATGACGTCAATGGTCCTCACTCGGATGAATTAGCTCATCCAGCCTCGATCCCTGTTCTTGTCGTTACTAGTAAAGAAGGATTTGGTGGACCGGCATTGAAGCTTGATTAGACCTCAAAAATGTTGAGTTCGATACGAGCGAATGAGGTGGTTGAGGGTGAACTCTATCCCAGCCTTTTCAGCAAAAAACCTCATCATTAGCACGATCCTCCAGAAGGACGGATGGATCTGGGTCAGGGTAACTTGTTACCTTTGGCAAAACTCGAGTACGAGTGGATCGATGGGACCTAATATAAAGGGATATGTATACACGATCAAGAACCCCTCTACATAGGTTGTAATATCCTTTTCATGAGAGGGTATTTGAAGAATGACCTCTTCCCCCCATCTGCACTCTCTCCTCACAGCTTCGAGGTGTCTCTCCTCGATTGATCTTATATACCTTGAGGCGTGTTCTCGACGTCCAGGGACATTGAAGAGTTTTTCTATGGTAAAGTCCTTCTTCAAGGAAAAGCTGATCGTAATGAGATCATTGAGCGTCAGCGGTTTACCACCGGCCGGACGGGAAATAGAAGTGGAGGTTCCTTCTTTCTGAGGAACGGGTTTGGATGTTTTAGTCATAATTTCTTTAGAAAGGGAAGGATAAGATGAAAACACCAATAGCAACTTTGAACTAATACGGTGGAAGAACTAGTGGTGAAAGGGAAGTTATAGAAGAAAATTGTTGCTGCAGAACGGTAAAGTTCTTAATGAGAGAGGGAGGAAAGTATATATAAGATAAAAACGACGACTGTTCATTGATGTTGATGGTCGACCACTCCTGAAAACCAATTATAGCTTTTGGGGAAGAGAACCGGTGGGGAGCTTCAGTCATTTCAGCGCTTACGTCATAGGAGTGATGCCATCATAAAGAGCATCGAAGGGTCGAGAATTTAAAATCGTTTCTTATCATTTCATTCTAAGAAACGCGTGGACTATCTATATACGGTCGAAATCAGAGGAGCCCGATTTCGAGGTCTCTATTATGATTTGAACCCGAGCTCGAAGGGTTCAAAGTGAAGTCGAATCCGATCCCAGAATGTACACTTCCGGAAAGCACATCGAAGGCCCATCACGGCCTACCTCGGGGCTGTACAAAATCGATGACTGTCATGGAAAGACGGGAGTTTTCCAAGAACACGTGGTTAGGGCTGTTAAGGTCTGCAAGGGATAGTACAAATCCGTACTAGGACGTTACACACATGTATCAATAATATTCTTTGTCATAAATAGAAATGTACCATATTAAGGTTTTCCCCCTCCTATATAAAGGGGACCCCAATGATTCGTAAATGCATGAATTTCACTGCAATAGAACTTTTTACTCTGCTCTTTTGTTTAACGTTCTCAGCATTATTTCTCAACTTTATTATTCTTCATTTATTGTTCTTCCTTTACTGTTCATAATCCACTGCTAAAGACTGACCTCGAGACCCCCGAGGTTATTGAGCTCGAGGCCCCCAGTTCTGTGATATTTCTTTATCTTACTTTTTTGCACGATTCAATGCCTTGAAGGTTTTCTATGGATACAAAAAGCTTTCAAGCAGTTCATCAATTATCGAGGAGCTTCTAGGCATACACCTGAGACACACAAGATTCTAAATGTGATAATTTCAGTTGAAGAAAATATAAAGCAAGGAAAATTGATCTAAACTAAAAATCCTAGCAATAGTTTTAAGCTATAATTAATAACGCCATTAATTCTCCGGAAATGATGCTAAAATTCAATCAAGCTAAACTATGCCTAATAAAAGGACTAGCGGTCTCTGCAATATATCCAGCTAAAGAGTCAATAGTCGAATCCCACAGAAAACTAACCTATTAATCACATCTTTATCTATCGTAGGAATTCATGAAAATTAACTTTGCAAATTATGAAATAATAATTTTTATTGATTAAACTAACTAATTGCAAATAATAAAAACACATTAAAATTGTCAACTAATTATGCAAGAGTCTTAGACAAGATTAATAAGGACAAAAGTTATGATTTCTCTAATCGTCGGAATTATTCTTGCTACGTTACCTATAATCTCACCAATTTGTTCTCTACTGATCGTGAGCATTATACTTACCATGATTCTCTCTCGAGCAATCACAATAAGATACTAGACGTATTCACTCGGCCTACTCTAGTTGAAACTTTCTCATAGCTCACTACGACTAAGCACAAAGCTTTGTTATGTCTAATTTCGCTTTAAACCCGCAATATTGATCTCTTATATACCTAGTGGATGACATTTTTTAATAATGACATAAATACGCATTCTCTCTCAAGCAACACATAATAAATACAACAATAACAACAAACTCAGTGTATTCATACAAGTGGGGTCTGGGAAGGGCAGTGGGTACGCAGATCTTACCCCTACCTTTAAAAAGGCAGAAAGGTTATTTTATGTAGACCCTCGGCTCAGGGAAGATAAAGGTAAGGGCCAATGGCAAGAAAACCAATCGAAAAATCAAGCAAAAACACACAACTGTCACTAGTTATTCCGGATAAGACCGAAGCGAAGGCAACCACAAGTAATAACAGAAGTCCAAAAAGGCAAAAATACATAAATACACTAAGTGGTGTACTAAGAACTGTAACAAAATAGAGACAAAGCTCGACTACCTAACCCTCTACCCTAGTTCTCAACCTTCACACCTTCCTATCTATGGTCATGTCCTCAATAAGCTGGAGCAACACCATATCTTTCCTAATAACCTCTCCCTAATACTTCTTCGGCCTGCCTCTACCTCTCCGTTGGTCCTCCAAGACCAACCGCTCACACCTCCTCACTAGTCCACCTGTGCCTCTCCTTTTCACATGTCCGAACAATCTTAGTTTTGCCTCCCGTATTTTGTCCTCCAGAGTCCACGCTCACCTTGTCCCGATAACTTCATTTCTAATTCTGTCTAGCCTGGTATGCTCACACATCGATCTCATCATCCTCATCTCAGCCACCTTCATCTTCTGGACATGAAAGTTCTTGACTGGTCAGCACTCCGCCCCATATAACATAGTCGTTCTAAGCACAGCTCTATAGAACTTCTCTCTAAGTCTTGGTGGCACATTCTTATCACACAAAACACCGAAAGTGAGCCTCCATTTCATCCATCCCACCCCAATACAATGTGTGACATCCTCATTGATTTTCCCATTCCCTTGAATAACAGAACCAAGATACTTGAAACTCTCTCTCTTAGGGATGACTTGTTAATCTAGCCTCACGTCTTCGTCCACCACCGGAGTCGCACCACTGAACTTGAACTCCAAGTACTCTGTTTTGGTCCTCCTCAACTTGAAACCTTTAGACTCCAGGGTCTACCCCTAAACCTCTAACCTCTCATTAAAACTGCAGTGTGTCTCGTCAATTAGCACAATATCATTTGCAAATAACATGCACCACGACACTTCCCCCTGAATGTGGTACGTCAGTGCGTCGATTGCCAAGGCAAATAGGAAATGGCTAAGGGTTGACCCCTGGTGCGACCCCATCATAATCTGGGAAGTGTTCGGAGTCCCCTTATACTGTCCTCACTCGAGTCTTAGATCCATCATAGATATCCTTAATAGCCTTAATGTATGCAACAAGAACACCTCTGGCCTCCAAATATCACCACAGAACCTCCCTTGGCAATTTATTGTAAGCCTTTTCTAAGTCAATAAAAACAATGTGTAAATCCCTTTTCCTCTCCTTATACTGCTCCATTAACCTCCTAACAAGGTGAATGGCTTCCGTGGTTGAACGTCCTGACATAAATCCGAATTGGTTCTCAGAAATAGATACAATCATCCTCACCCTCAACTCCACCACCCTTTCCCAAACTTTCATGGTATGACTTAGTAACTTGATTCCCCGATATTTGTTATAATTTTTTATATCACCCTTGTTATTATACAATGGGATCATCTTGCTCCATCTCCATTCATCTGCCATCTCCATCATCCTGAAAATGATATTAAATAACCTAGTGAGCCACTCCAAGCCCGCCCTACCGACACTCTTCCAAAATTCCACTAGAATTTTGTCCCGTCCAGTTGCTCTCCTTTTTCTTATCTTACACATATCCCTCTCAACCTACGCAAATTTTATACGCCTACAATACCCAAAGTCCCGAAAACTCCAGGAATTTTCTAATTTACCCAACACAATGTTCATATCCTATTTTTCGTTCAAGATATTATGGATTTAAGTCTTCCATCTTCGTAGAATAAGTGCCTCATCCAACAAAAATCTACCTTCCTCGTCCTTGATACACTTCACTTGGTCCATGTCACGGGTCTTCCTTTCTCGCACCTTAGCTAGCATGTACGACTTCTTATCACCTCCTTTGGCTCCAAGTTCTTCATACAAACGTTCAAACGCGGCAGTTTTAGCCGCAGTAACCGCTAACTTTGCTTCCTTTTTTGACACCTTATACCACTCCCTGTTCGACCTCTTCTCCTCCTCGTCCGCACTCTCCAAAAACTGCAAATATGACGCTTTCTTAGCTTCTTCTTTTCCTTGGACCTCAATGCTCCACCACCAGTCTCCTTTGCAGCCACAAGAGGCACCCTTCGAGACCCTCGAAACCTCTCTAGCCACCTCCCTAATGCAATTTGCAGTCGCGGTCCACATACCATTTACGTCCCCACTACTGCTCCATGCCCCCATATCCAACAACTTATCCCCTAACTCCTAGACTCTGTATTTAGTCAAAGCACCCCACTTGATCCTAGATATACCACACACCACACTCTTTCTTCTCTCCCTCCTGATCTCCAAATCCATGACCAGGAGCCTATGCTGGGTCCTGAGGTTCTCGCTCGGGATGACCTTGCAGTCTGCGCAGAGACCTCTCTCAGACTTCCTGAAGACCAAAAGACCGATCTAGGTCCTGGCCACCGAACTTTGAAAAGTAACCAAGTGCTTCCCCTTCTTCGGGAAAATTGATTTAGCTATCACCAACTCAAACAACTTAGTAAATTCCATTAGTGAGGTCCCACCTCTGTTTCTAACTCCAAAATCGAAGGCGCCATGCATGTCATCATAACCCCGATGACGCCCAATGTGGTCATTGAAATCTCCTCCTATGAAGAGTCTCAGTGTGTGGAATACCAAGCACAACCTCATCCAACTCCTCCTAGAATCGCCTTTTGACCTCCTCATCCAGGCACACTTGAGGTGCATACACGCTAATCACGTTTGAAGTAGAACCCCCAACCACTAGCTTAATGCACATTAGCCTATCATTCACCCTGCTAACATCCACCACCAACTCTCGGAGATCCCTATCAACCAAGATACCTACCCTGTTCTTGCCTCCAACACGTCCAGAGTACCAAAGTTTAAACCCATCCACATCCCATACGTTATCTCCCACCCACTTAGTCTCCTGGAGACAAGCTATATCGATCTTCCTCTTATGGAGAATTCTCGCTAAATCTATAGACTTCCCCGTTAGAGTCCTTATGTTCCAAGACCCAATTCTCAGTCTGGAAGAACCCTTACCACCCTTACCCCCACCCCCACCCCCACCCTCTTGAGAACCTCCCGAGGATATGATCTTACCCTACCATTGTTCTGTGCAGCCACTATAATCTACGACACACTAAGCAGAGGTTACAATTACTGAGAATACAGTCTGAAACTAAAAGGCACACAATTAGAGAGAAACTAATGTACTATGAGTGGTTGTAGAAGAAAGGTATGCAAAATAAAATACCCTAAATAAAAAACTCACAAGCAAATGATAGTGATCTAAACAAATTAACCATAACTAGAGCATAGTAATAAGGTATGATGAAAACAGAAGGTAGCCAAACAAGAACAAGGAAATATATGCTAACAGGATATATCGAAAACCGAAAATAGCCAAAAGAATCATTAGGTGTTAGTAGGCTGGAAAGTCAACCTAAAAAGGAATCAACAATACAGAACAAGCAAGTAAAGGCAATAAGTGTTATGGGATACAATAGAGCAGGAGCGATAGAACTTGGATGTCACTAGAAACAGTGAAGCTCTCGGGGGGGGGGGGATCGTCAAGAAATAGTGAGCATGTTGGCAATAGCTGGAAAAATGGAGGGGACCAGTCAAACCTCGTCGGGTCTGGTTCACCGGGCCTGCTACTGTTCTGACCAGTGAAGACCGGTGGCAAGGAGCCGTCACCGTATTCTGATCAGTAGGGAAAGAAGAAAAAAGAAAACGAGAGAGAGAAGGGAATGCCGATAAAGAGAGAAATAAAGAGAGAAAGAGAAAAATAGGAGGGGGAAAGCAGATCAAGGAGATGACTCACGAGTTGTCGCGAACTTCAACTGGTGGGGAAGAAGAAAAGAATAAAAATAAACATTGAGAGAGGAGGAAAGATAGATAGAGAGAGAAAGGAAGAGAGAAAGAGAAGAAGAGAAGAGGGGAAAGAGAAAAGAAGATGGGAAAGAGAAGAGAAGAGAGAGAAAATAGAGAGGAGCTACTTACCTGGTAGTGGGAGATGGCTGTTGGTGGTGCTATGGGGGGTGGGGTGGGGAGGTAGCCGTTACTGGTGGCTATTTGCAGTGAGGGAAGAGAGAGAAGGTTAAGCGAATAGAGAAAAGATGTCAAGTATCTTTTAGACCTTCGAAAATATTAATTCTTGTGTCAATAGAAAGATTACACTTACGTTCCAAAAAATAGGTACAGTAAATCAAAGGCCCTTCAACCAACTGAAATAAGTAAGTAGTTGAACAAGTAGAGACATTCAAAGGCTCAACTATATTAAAAGGTAATAAGCATTCATCCTACAAAAGGTTACATCAAAATACTAAATAATAAAATTAGCTACTCATAATCATGATAACAATCATATCACTAATTGAAAGCATAAAAACTACAAATACGAAATAAAGGAAGAAAAACTGCATGATCATGCGCTCCCAAAGTGCTCCAGCAACCTTTCAACTCCAAAACATCTAAAAACGAGTTTAAGGACTATTTATATGTGTAGAAAACCCTAGGAGAAGATACAATTGGACACGTCCCACAGTTGCGTTTCTCCCCTTGTGGCTGATTAGACCGCTTTCCATGGAACCTCGCTCCCGAATCAGCTGCTTTTAGTGGTGCTTCGCCTGGTCTTCACCCGTTCTCGACTTTTTTTTTTATTTTGGTACAAAAATCCCGCAACTTCCTCCATTCGACTTCCAAGCGGTCCTACGCACATAAACGTCACCATAACCATCAATATTATACTAGTAAGTCATAAAACATGTAATTCTTGCCGGTCATCAACATTACACACTTAAATGTTACTCGACCTTGAGTCAACCATCACCTACTCTAAATCACAGGCACCTCACGGGGTCAAACGTTCAAAGCACACAATACTATGACCATAGTTGATAGCAACAATTACGCTTTAGCATAGCATTCTCTACACACTTCCCCAATATTTTTATACCAATCATATTCAAACTTTACAGATAACAAGTTCATAACAACCTAGTCTCAAAAACCAACTCAATTCCACAAAGTATTCATAGGCTTGACCACTCACTTCAACCAAGAAGTCTAATAATACCTATCCATTGTAAAATCATGTTCCTTCACAATAAAATAAGGAGAGTAAATAATCTATAGATTCAAATCAAGAGTTTGAACGTAATTTAAGAAATCCCACATATGAAAAAATTCACTCACTCTCACAAAATTCGCATGCACCTAAAAGATACCATAGGCTTGCCCATTATGTAAACTCTTGCTAATGAAGGCATGCTCAGTCTGAGACCAAAAGCACTTTATTATGGTTGTTATGGTATAAGGAACATGATATGTATATTTAAAACATAGTGGCTAATCCTCCTAAAACACTTCAACATATCATAAAATGTAGCTTTAAGCGCATATTTTGCATAACCCATCTTCAAATATCATCAAACAAGATTACCCAAAAGCGTTTCTTTCTTTAAGTACAACTTTGTTGAAAATTCACTAGCAAAGACATGATGTATTATTTTGATTTTTTTTTCTTTTCATTATTTTATTCATTCATTGAATAGTTTTTCTTTTTTTTAAATTTTTCTTATACTTTTGCATTCCCCGCTAGTGTTTTTTTTTTTTCATACACAAGTATACATTTTTCATTTGATTCCACTCAAAGACTACCCAAGTTCCCTCCTTACTTCTTTCTAGCGTTTATTCTTATGATGTATGATTCAAGTGCTTCAGAGGTAAAAGATTCAACAAAGTTAATTAAGAACAAAGAGTATATACTTGCTAGTAATCCGTTTGGTGGTGATAGTATATAAAGCTCAAACTGATTAAAGAAGGCCTAAAATCACTTTTTAAACTGATCAATATCTAGGATTTCGCTTTACTCACATACCAGACAAGTTATAAACGAAAATGCAAAGCATGAGCTGCACAAAAGATTCACTTCATACATGGAACATGTCTAAAGATGATTTCATTTTTACTTTCAAATTAAAGCGAATTTTCACAGAGCAAAAAAATATTAAGCTTACAACACAAAATGAACATGAGTCAAGAAAATGAGCATATGCGTCACACAGCATGCTATCCAAATTGTCAAGGAATAAAAACTTTTAAAATACAGGGAAGGTAATATCAAGGCCTAAACATGCTGGTATTAAACAAGCCAAAACGCTTATAAGAATCACAAAAATATTCCTTACATCAGATATCACTTTATCCTATAACCCATCCGAAAATGACCTACATTTTAGGTCCTAACCTGGCTTGGCCCAGGTTGTACATATTTTAAAATTTTCTTTGCACCCATTAGCTCACATTAAATTAGTAACGGTAATTTATTTTTTACTTTTTTATTTGGTTTTCTCTCTCTCTTCTTGTCACATCTTCAACAAATGCTTTAAAGAGTCGTTCGCCATTGTTGCTTCTTCCTCTTTGTCACCTGGTTGCAATGTAAGAAAATTAAAGAGTAGAAGTCCACTATTGAAGGCCATCCAAAGCTTCGATTTTGAAAATAGAATTTTTTCGATTATGTTAGTTGTTTGTATTGGATGTTGTTCCAATTCATTCAAAACATCAAAAGGAGTTCAAAATTTAAATTTGAAGTGATTTGGAGTAGATTTGAGTTAAATTTCAGAAAATACGCAACGAAGAAGGTAGATTCAGTTTTTATATAATGATGTATAATATTGTATAATAGTGTATATGCTTTTATAAACACTTCTTATACACTTTTATACAAGCTTCTATAGACGAACTTCTTCCACGATTTTTTGTTGCAATTCTTGTTCAAAACCAGTCCAAATCTCCATTAAATGACTTTAAATTTTATATAAACCTCCTTATATTATTTCTAACAAGACTAAATAACACACGCTCCAAATTTCTCACAAAATTGAATTCAAAATTTAAACCCACTTATTCAAGCTTGTTCAACAATGTTGGACCAATCCAAATCTTTGTTAAATGAATTCAAATTTTGTATACAACCTCCTTGTACTATTTTTGACAAGTCTAAACAATATCCACTCTAAATTTCACAAAAAAATCATATTCGAAATTCAGACCCACTTATTTAAGTGTGTTATACAATGATGGATTATCTTAAATATCTAATTTACATCACTCAAATAAATTTGGTTTGTTAAACTAACATCTGAGTCACAATTATTGATAAAACTAGATTAAAAGCTTGACCAATTTTTTAAAAACATTGAATAGTAATTTCGAGAACCTATTGGAGTTGGATGTTGAATCTTAGCCTATTATTTTTTGGGCTATAGTTTTGCAAAGTTAAATATAGTCCACATAGTTGCAATACATGTGTGTGAGTTGTATTTATGTGTAATTTTCCCTTTTATTTATTAAATACTAAACTACTCTAAAAAATGTCACGTGATTCAAATTACATCCTTTTGAAAAGAACCGGTGTGTAAAGAAAAATCAAGGGGGATTATAACCTATCTACGCACATGTCACGACCCCAAAATCCTACCTTAAGGATCATGATGGTACCTGGTCTCTAAAACAAGGTAAGACGGCCACTTACAATAGTTAAACCATTAGAACATGATACCATGAAACAGAGTTTAATATAAATGCGTAAATAAAGGTGATACAAGTCTACATGACATTAATCATAATAAATCCCCAAGTCTAGGTAGTGCAGAGTCACAAACTCTAGCTTAATACATAGAAATATCTCAAAATACAATACTGGTCGGATACAAATTTGACAGTATAAATGTAAAGGGAAGGAAGAGATTGCGACGATCAAGTAGCTCCACCTTAAATCCTCGCGATCAAGAAGCTAAATCAGCATGGAACCACTATCCACAATACCTAGATCTGCACAAAAATGTGCAGAAATATAGTATGAGTACACCATAGTCGATACCCAGTAAGTATCGAGACTAAACTCGGTGGAGTAGTGACGAGGTTGAAGTCAAGATACTCACTAATTAAATAACCTATGAAGAATATCCATATACATCTAACAACAAAAATGAAATTAATGAATGGAAACAAAGAGTAATCATGCGATAAAACAACAAAACAATCAAGGCACAGAAAAAATAAAAGTGTAAGAAACTAAGGAAAAATAACGACAATTCTAATCAACAAACCATTTCCGACACAGGATTTACAACAAGAGTCACCCCGAGACACCACACCTCATAACCACAAATCTCAAGTCACAAGTCACAAGTCACAAGTCACGAATCTTATACACATGGCACCTTGTGTCCAAATTATCAATCACCATCGCACGACAAAGATTTCGTGCCACAACATAAGTCACAACCGCACGTACAACTCACGTGCTGCACGGACAACTCACGTTCCAGTATCACAACCGTCTGGTGTGCTTCTGGGCTTAAGATCACAATCCGTCCGACATGGTCACATGATCAATATCACAATCTTCCTGGAAAGGTCACAACCTACCAATCCCAACCGTCTCGCAAAGAAAAGCAGATATACAAGAATACATGTACATGATCAATGAACATCAAGTTTCGTACTCCTGGACTTGTGTAAATGACATGCTACGGTGTATGAATGTGCAAGTGTACTATCACAACTCAAATCATCAAGTAATATCAGAGATACCGAGTAGCACATTGGGAATAACACAACAAATTATGTAATATGCATGACATACACAAGGAAGTCAAAAACAACAAGTAGGACATCAACAACACACCCCCATTCCATCACATAACATACCCATATAGCCACCCTTATTATGCCACATGTGCATATAGATAGGATATGCCACTCTTATTTCGCTACATGTGCATATATCCACCTTTATTACGCCACGTGGGTAGCCTGGGATAACGCCACCCTTATTTCTCCCCACACGCACAACAATAGATACAATCGCATGCAAAACCTCATTCTGACACCTCCAATCAATTTGTTAAATATGTCCACAAGTGCCACGATACCAAAAAGCAACAATACCAAGTGCCACAATATCACAACAAAGATACCAAGTCACATCGAGATAAAAACTCACAACTTCCGGCAATAGTGCATAAGTACATAGCAAATAATCATAACACAAAGGGGTGTTCAATTATATAAAGCATGACTATCACATAGAGGCATATTAATAGCCTACGGTCTAATCCGGCTGAAGCCACACATAGCCCACGACTTAATAACAACGTGTTCAAGAATTTCAACAACAAGACAATGAAACAGAAGTAATAAACTTAACAATGAAAGATATTCCATGAATAAGAACTTCAATTAAGTGCATATAAATAACCTAAGAGTCTAAACCGGTCAAATGTGACATATAATCCCGTGTTCATGTTCGTAACCTCATGTACATGTCTTTCACATCATTCAAATAGCAAAATCAGATAAAATCTTACGGGGAAGTTACCCACTCAAAATTAGGCAAGATACTTACTTCAAATAGGCAATTCATCACTCAAAAATAGATTTTCCTTTACAATTCACCTCCACCCGGCCCAAATCTAGCCAAAAATGACTTAATATTAACAAGCAATACAAGAGAAACCAATTTCGATTAATAAAGTTAAGATATTTAACTAATATCAAAAATCAACTCAAAACTCAATTTCGAGACCGTACCCTGGAAACCGACAAAGCTCCCAAATTTCAAACACCCATTTCAATACAAGTAAAATCATACCAAAATCATCCAATTCTTACCTCAAATCGACATTCAAATCACCATTTTATGTTTTAGAAAAACTTATACTGAAATCCCCAATTTCTCCAAATCAAATCATCAAAAAAATACTAAAATCGAGGTAGGAATCATAAAATATAAAAAAATCCGAGTCAAAATACTTTTCCCAGTCCAAATCGTGAAAATTTCGTAAAGAATCGCCCAAATGCGATCTCTAGATCTCAAAATAGGATGAAATGAACAAACCTCGAATTAAATACAATCTGCCATTGAATCCACTTTTTCAGTCACTAAGTCGAATCTGCGACAACCGCTTCTGCTGTAGATTTCTCGCATTTGTGATACTAGCCCCACAAACGACCAACCATGTCTGCGGTCAAAGAATTGCATCTGCGCACTCGCATCTACAACCCTGGATAGCAGATGCGCTCCCGCTCCTGCGCTCATCCAGCCGCATTGCGGGTCCTTCCTTCCCCAACCAACTTCACCTTTGGGACAACAAGTACACATATGTGGGCTTGCATATGAGACCAACCCTCCGAAGATGCGGAGACATCAGAACCAAAGCCTACAACAAAGCCAAATAACCCAAAAATGATCTGTAACATATTCTAAACACATCCGAGCCCTTTGGGACCCCATTTGGACATACCAACAAGTCCCAAAATATAACACGGGCCTAGTCGAGGCCTCAAATCACACATAACGACATCAAAACCATGAATCGCACCTCAAATCAAACTTGAAGAACCATTTCAAAATTTCCAAATCTCAAACTTACGCCGAACACTTCTAAACAACTCGGAATCACCTCAAAATTTGCACACAAGTTCCAAATGACATAATGAACCTATTTACAACTCCCGAAAAAAACAATTTAAACCCGATAGCATCGAATTCAACTACCGTTCAAACCTATGAACTTTCCAAACCTTCAAATTAGCAACTTTCACCAATTATAGCCAAAACTTTCTAGAAACATTCAAATGCAACTTCGGGCATACACCCAAGTCCAAAATCACCATTCGGACCTCACGAAACCATCAAAACTTCGATCTGAGGTCAAATACACAAAAGTTAAACTTAGTCAACCTTTTCAACTTAAAGCTTCTACAGTGAGAATCATTCTTCCAAATTAATCCCGAACCACTTGAAAACCAAACCGACCATCCACACAAGTCATAATACCTTATATGAAGCTACACAAGACCTCAAACCTCAGAACGGAACGCAACTACTCAAAATTACTGGTTGGGTCGTTGCATTATTCCTCACTTAAACATACATTAGTCCTCGAACTTGCCAAAAGTCATTTTAAATCCATCAATCACTATATGTACTCACCGTGCACATACACATGGGTGATCCACGTCACCCCAATCTATATAATCCTGACAACACAACCTAACTAAAGATCCTTACTTCAACCTTATTCCATAAACCTTAGAATCAAATCTCCAATATCCGAAATCCATTACAAGACCCGATTCTCACATCTATACACTATATAAGTCTGAACAAGCCAAATCAAGCCATAGCCCAAGTTGCAATCACATGATATACCACATAACTAAGATATTCATAACAATAACTTTCGATCGTAGTAGCCACTCAATAACAATTTCGGTAATGGTAACAAACCTCATATCAATTAAAACCTTGTTATGAACCTTCATACGCTTCCAATTATGAAAGAAACATGCAGATACTCATAACTACTCATCAGATCAATAAGTATTGGAGCTCTCTCGCCCGACAAGAACCATAGCCAACTTCTAAGCTGACTAGTGAAACCATTCTCCAAACATACCTTAATCAAATCCGATGACACTCATTTGAGAGCCAATAACTTCACCTCATCCATTACAAGCTGCTCTACTAACATGCCACACCAACCTTACCTAGATCCATATACCATGAAATTCGTGTACCAAACAACCAACAACTCGGATGTACCAATTTTGGAAAGAGAATAGAATGAGAGAACCACCCCACAAGCTCAATAGATACCACCACGAAGCAAAGTTCTATGAACCCATCACACAAGGAGAAACAAAACACATGAAATAAGCACAAAGGATCATATCGCAGCATAACTCCGCTACAATGCGTAACACGCAGAGCGCATGACCATCATAATGGAGATACAAATATCACTATATACCCCAAACACGAAGACCATAACCAAGGCCCAATCGACCATTCAACACCCAGGAGCCATCACACTCGAATTTTTCCACAAGCACAAATAAAACCGCATCAGGTGTGATGTAACCAACAGATCACAACCCATCGTAGCATAAGAGAGTAACACATGGAATACGTCATAACACGAATAAGATCAACTCCAACCAATGAAACCACCCTCAACAATAGCTTTGATTAGTAAACAAATCCGACCTGATGTTGAATACATATTCTCTTTATACCTACCCGTGGCCTCCAACTCAACTAAAATCCTCTCGAAAAGGTCGATAACCTCCGAAAAGTCCACAATGACCTATCCATAACACGTACAATCAGCTGTCAACCCTTAACATACCTTCACTGCCCGCAACCTAGGAACAATCTGCCTCTAAGAACCCTCCCAGTCTTCAAACACCTACAATACAAGAATCTCCATGTCCGATCCTAGCTCAAGCACTCAAATGACAGACACAACGCTCATACACAATAATCTAACGAGAAATACTTCCATAATTCTTTCGTGCCACATAGAAAAATCTGAACATCAGTAGTCGATCAACCAGGCGATTACCGTAATACTAGTCAGGCATCCGTAAGTTGAAACACAATGCACTTTCTAAAATGTGTACCCTTCTCAGGTGGGACCACACAATGGTAGCATTTTTCTAAACATCTGAAATTGTCCTTGCTAACAAGAACTCGTGATCCCATCTAGGTGAAATATCATAACACACAACATATCCTTATGTCGATAGCAGACATCCGGCCCATGCCGTGGTCGACACTATCAAGAACCCTCCGAAACCTGTACGCACATAACCAAGCCATCAAAACTGAATTTCCCCAACTCAACCAAGTTATGCAGGACACCCAACCCAAGAGTATTGCCACAAAACACTGGTAAATCATCATCATACTAAAGGAACTAATTACCTTTATTACTATACTGACCCAACATCACTGAGCTGACCCATTTCTCCGAATCCTCCTCGACTTGACTTCATGTTAACAATTCTCCTTGTTGGTATACTAAGATCCTAAACCAAAGCTCACCGTAAGAGATCCTAGCCTGAACCACGTCATCTGAAATCCCGTAAAACCATTGTATTTTCTCTGAAACACTCAATAATGCCATAACCGAGATTCTCACTCTAAAGAGACCTTCTGTGAATTTGAAGTTGTTTCTCGAATCTCTCTAATACTGAAATATAGAATTAATAATGATAAAAAGAATACCGCAAGTCTCTGCGCTATCCATGCACTTAGATCTTAGCCATATACAATTTTGGGCTACCCTTCCATACCACATATATATACCTCAGACTAGAACTAATATAACACATGACGATGAAATCTGATCGTCCATAACAGGCTCCCCTACTTGGCGAGAAGCCATAGGATACACCCTATGATCCACAATTCCAACCTTCATAAACTCATATAAAACCAAGAGTAAGATACCTTAAATCATCTACTTAGCGCCCCTCCATCCCCGTGACAGCCAAGTTTGCTTCCTCAAGTGCCTTGAATGATGATATGTATCTTCCACTTTATAGAAGTCCCCATACAATACACATAATCTCTAATACCACCGACTAAATTCAAATCAACATTCTTCCATGACCCTATCACGGTCACAACATCCAGGCAATCAATTAAATCCTCCCAAGCTTGTACTCACCAACCAGATACTAGATTCCGTTCCATCCCACACATGAACAACTGAGAGGTCTACTATCACATCCTCATCCTCAGTCTGAACAACACTTTGAGATAATAACGGGCATCCATAGCTCCTCGCAGCACCTCCAAAACATTACAAACCGTTGGTGTATCGCTGATATCGGGTGTCATTTACGAGTGGATGTAAGGGGATACAATATATACGTTTCCAGCTGAATCAACGTTGCATGATTAGGAATGAAAGAAGTTGAATTTCCCAATAGTTCTGTAGCCTGTCACATATAAGTATAGATGTCTCTGTACCGATCCGCAAGACTCTACTAAACCTGCTCGTGACTCATTGAACCTATAGAACTAAAGTTTTGATACCAATTTTTCATGATCCCAAAATTCCATCTTAAGGATCGTGATGGAACCTAGTCTTTAAAACTAGGTAAGTCAATCACTGACAATAGTTAAACAATTAAAACATGATACTATGAAGTGAAGTTTAATATAAATACAGAAATAAAGATGTACAAGCCTATACAATGTTAATCACAAGAAATCTCCGAGACTAGGTAACATAGAGTCACAAACTCTAGCTGAATACATAAAAATATCTCAAAATACAATACTGTTTGGATAGAAATTTGACAATATAAATGTAAAAGGAATGACTCCAAGGTACTGCGACGATCAAGCAGCTCCACCTTGAATCCTCGCGCTCAAGAAGCTAACTCAGCTTGGGACCGCTATCTCCAATACCAAGATCTGCACAAAAATATGCAGAATATAGTATGAGTACACCACGGTCGGTACTTTGTAAGTATCAAGACTAACCTTGATGGAGTAGTGATGAGATTCAAGTCAAGTCACTCACTAATCAAATAACTTGTGCAGAATATCAATATAAATTGAACAACTAAAAACAAAATAAGTGAATGGAAACAAAGAGTAATCATGCGATAAAACAACAAAAATAATCAAGGCACATATAAAATACAAGTGGAGGTATTTAATAGAAAACAACGACATTTGTAATCAACAAACCGCTCTGACACAGGATTTACAAATAGAGTCACCTCGAGGCACCCACCTCATAACCACAAATCTCAAGTCACAAATCAAGACTTATACACATGGCACCTTGTACCCACATATAAATCACCCTCGTAGAATAAAGATCTCGTTTCACAACATAAATCACAATCGAAGAGACAACTCATGTGCAACACGGACAACTAACATGCCAATATCACAACCGCAGGACATGTTTACATGCTCAATATCAATCCACCATACGTGGTCACATGCTCAATATCATAATCTGTCCAACGTGGTCACAATATACTAGTACCAACCATATCGTAGAGAAAAGTAGATATACAAGAATACATGTCCATGATCAATGAGCATCAAGTTTCAAACTCCTGGACTGTACAAATGACATGCTACGATGTATGCATGTGAAAGTGTACTATCACAACTCAAATCATCAAGTAATATCAGAGATATGCATGACACACGCAAGGAAGTCAAAAATAACAACCAAGATACTCTTTTTTCATAAACAACACGCCCTCAGGCCATCAAATAACATCCCCATATAGCCACCCTTATTGCACCACATGTGCACATAGATATAATATGCCACCCTTATTTCTCCACATACGGGTATAGCCATCCTTATTACGCGATGTGGGCAGCCCAAGATAATGCCATCCATATATTGTCCCACACGCACAATAATAGACACAATCGCAAGGCAAAACCTCGTGCTAACACCACCAAATAATCCGTTGTACATGTCCACAAATGCCTTGTGTAACGACCCGATCGATCTTTTAGAGTATTTTCAATTTGTTTAATGTATTATAACTTATACAAATCGTCGATTTTGGTTTTCAGGTTATTCGTACTCAATTTGGAAGAATGAATTTCATTGTTGAAACTGTAAGTTGGAAGAGTTGACTACGTTTGACCTTTTAACATTTGACCTCAGAATAGAGTTTTGATGGTTCCGTTAGACCCGGGTGCTGATTTTGGACTTAGGCGTGTGCCTGGATTTGCATTTGGATGTTTTTAGAAGGTTTCGGCACAAATTGGTGAAAGTTTGAAATTTAAGGGTTTGGAAAGTTCATAAGCTTGACCGAGAGTCGACTTTGTGGATATCGGGTTCGGATTGTGGTTTCAGGAATCGGAATAGCTTCGTTATGTCATTTGTGACTTTTGTGAAAAATTAGGGTTCATTCCAGGTGGATTTAATATGCTTCGACGCGAGTTTTGGAAGTTGAAAGTTCAAAGGTTCGTTAATTTGATCTGGGGTGAAATTTGTTGTTTCTATGTTATTATGCGTGATTTGAGGCCTCGAGTAGGTCTGTTTTGTGTTATGTAACTTGTTGGTATATTCAGATGAGGTCTCGAGGGGCTCGGGTGAGTTTCTAACGAGGTTCGGATCATTTTCGTTTCATGCTGCATTGTTGAGGGTAAGATGGTTCTGGTGTTTCTGTATCTGCGGAAGAATGGAAAAAAATGCACGTCTGCAGATGCAGAGTGTTGGTCGCAGAAGTGAAGGAAGGATTGACTGGAGATTACTGCAGATGCGGAGGAAGAGGCGCACCTGCGTGTGCGCAGAAGCGAAAGCTGTGATCGCAGAAACGGGTTTGTGCGCGAAAGCGTGTTTTGTCTCGCACCCGCGCTTGTGCAAAAGTGGTGCCTATTGCGCAGGTGTGAAAGAGAATATATCCAGTATTTTAGCAGGAGGGGGGAATTTTATCGCAAAAGCGAAGGCGCAGAAGCGATCTTTGTTCGCAAAAGCGAAAATTGCTGGGTAGAAGCTGTATTTTTGAGGGTTGGTCGTTTTATTCTCATTTTGAGACTTGGAGCTCGTTTTTGGGTGACTTGAATAGGAATTTCATCACAAGGATTGGGATAAATTTTCTACACTCGGTTTTGATCATTTTTCATGAATCTATCTTCGTTTTGGCAATTAGTTGATAAATTTTAAAGAGAAATTGGGGAGTTTTATCGTAAAGTTTCATAATGTAAATTTTTGAGTTTTAAATATCGATTTGGAGTTGGATTTCAGTGAAACTAGTATAGTTGGACCCGTAATTGAATGGATTGTTGGATTTTATGAGTTTGTTCGGTTCTGAGGTGCGGGCCCAGATTGGACTTTATGGTCGATTTTGTGATTTTAGAATTCGACTTTTATCATTTGGAATTTTTTCCATGGTCTTTATTTGATGTATTTGAGTTTCTTTTGGCTAGTTACAAGTCGTTTAGAGGTTGGTACGTGCAATATGACATTTTTTGGACTATCGATTGGCTTGCTCGATAATGGATTTGGCTTGTTCGAGGTAAGTAACACTTTTAAACTTGGTGCTGAGGGTATGAAACCCCAAATTATGTGCTATGTGTTTGGTGTTGAGGTGACGCACATGCTAGGGGATAGGCGCGTGGGCGTGTACCGTGTGAATTGTGATTCCGTTATTCCCGTGGTACTGTGTAGTTATCTGATCTTATCTGTAACTATGAAATCTCAACTTACTAGAGCTATTGAGTTGTGATCCATGTTAGAAAACCATGTCTAGGCTACATGCTTATTTTGTTGGGACCCATAGAGGTCATATTGTTGTTGCTTTATTTGTTTAAATTGAAAATTTCATACTTAGTCATGTTCATTCATTTCATATCTTATCTGAGTCTCTGTTGCTATTTATTGAAACATCATATCATCATTTTGGGATAGTTTCATGGAATTGTGAGCCCGAGATATTAGAGAGATTTATGACTGAGTGAGGCCGATGGTCTGAGCTGTGAGTGATATATGTATTAATGGGATCGGGTTGCACACTGCAGAAGGTATCATTGATTTATGACATGATTGGATTGATAAAACGCTTGGTCTAAAGGAGCCCCTCCGGCGTCTGCACGTACCTCAGTGAACGTAGTTGATTTATATTGAGGGATGGATATTCCTTGGACATGGATCTTGTCCGAAGTATTTATATTTGGGGATTGATCTTCCCCGGGCTACATTGGCTTTATACAGTACTGAGTGACTAACTATCAGTTGTTATGTATATATTCGGGATGGTCTTCCTTGGGCTATATTGGCAATATACAGTACTGAGTGACTGAGTGTGTTGAGTGATTGATCATGATGAGCAGAAAGTGTGAGACAATGATATTGAATACTCTGAGATTGTGAGTACATGAGTTCATCTCTGAGATACATAGCATTGGCATGCACACTTGGCATACATGTATAGAGATGCATTTTATTCATGCTGTACGGTATCACGTCATTCATGACTTATCACATATATTGACATATAGTCATAGAGATGTATTTTCTTCATGCCATTTTAAAAATGAAGAATTTACCTATTGAAAGCCTCTTTGGGAAAAATTACAGTTTTTCAAAATTAGTCACATTTTTGGCAATTTCGGTAAAAGATTTGGGTTTCGAATGATTTACTTGAAACACAAATCTATTTTTCTAGAACTATGAATGAGCTGAGCTTTTTATCTCTAAGTTACCTCTTTCATTAATTTCATTATGTTGTTATGAACAGTTGTTGGCTATTGGTGTTGGACCCGACCTTTGTTCCAGCTCGTCACTACTTTGAACCTAAGGTTAGGTTTATTACTTATTGAGTACATGGGGTCGGTTGTACTCATACTACACTTCTGCACCTTGCGTGTAGATGTTGAATGCTGATGTTGCTGTGATTGATGGGAGCTGTAATTGAAGACGTACCTACGTTCCGGTTGTATCTGCCTTGTCGCGTCCCCCCTTTTTCTCTCCTCGCGGAGATCGGGTTCAGGACATTTTTGGGACAAGCTTCTTTGGAAGGAAGAAGTTAAAGGAAGAGTCGCCACCTAACGATTTTTATGGTGCGTTTGGGCACCTTGAGTAGTTAACTCATGAACTAGTTTGCATTACCATAGGTTGAGTAAGGGCTTGAAGTTATCCTAAGGGGAAGGTGTTAGGCACCCCACAGGATCCACAATTGTGGGTCCTGGCCAAATGGTTTCGTGAATTCAAACAAAAAGCAAATAACAAGCAAGGCTCACATAAGAGGGGGTTTCAAAAGGGTATTGGAGTTCTATTGAAAGTTTAAAAGGAATTAGAAGTGAACATTTGAGAAAATATCCTAGGTTTAAAGTAATTCGGATCACATCAATGCAATACCCTTTAATCACTCCTCGAAGAGGGGCTACACATGGCATTAGCGCACCGGTCATCATATCCATATTCTACCCTTCCCCCGTGAAGGTAATTAAAGCGTGTGTTGGTCACAGATTCTATTGCGTGCTATTACCCATCCCATCTTATCAGTCCTGGAGGAAGTTCAGACTACTATCCTAAAGGGTAGGTACTAGGCAGAACCCCTAGGTTTAAAGAACAAATTCTAAGCGACAAATAAAACATGTAGGACTGCAAGTATAGGGGACACACAGGAGCAAATATGAGGCTTATGAATCCCTCCACAAATTAATACACATAACTAGCACGACTCAAACACAAAGAGGTCTTGAATTTCTGAACCTAAGGCAGGATGTCTAAGTGAGACTACAGTAATGGGGCAGTCTGATTACTGATTTTTCAGAAGAAATCTTTTTACCAGTTCTATACTATGAATTCTGATATGGAATTAGACAAAGAATACAAAGAGACAATTTTCCCAATTTTAATAAACTTAATGCCTAAGGCTTGCCTAGGCGGGTTTAACAGACTCCAGTTATCCTGTTTAGACTAAATCGTGGTAAATGAGTGAGTATTTAAACTAATGTGAATGCAGTGTCCTAAAAAATAGGATATCTAAATGCATACAGGGTGTGGAATGATGCAAACCTACGCATGCTTTTTCTAAATGCACAAACGTTTTCCAGAAATCAGAATTTATTATTATTTAGGGCGGAATTTACTTATTAACACATATTTTTGACTCGAAATAGGAAATACAGAAGCGTAGTTAAGTTGTTGAATCTAGCACATGATTTCTAATGCAAATAGCAGTATGTCCTTAGCACATAAGTTTGGCATAAGTAATATGAGCATGCTGAGAATGAATTCCTAGGGTAACATGATCTCTAATGCAAATATCGACGATTAATGTTTTTAACCTAAAACAGGATTTCTAGACATGGTGATCGTGAAGATGCAGAGGCAGTAACATTATAACAACCATTTTTATAGTTATTTAACTACGAACAGGATTTCTAAGTGAGACATGAGTATGGAAAAGATGCTGAGATGAACGTGCCTAAAACATGTTCTCTAATGCATGTATGGCAGGTATTCCTAAGCATGGTGACTATTGCACACATATACAAAATAAATCCTATAGCATGGTTTCTACCCGTAATTATACTAAGCATGCACAACCCCGCCCATTTCACTATCTAGCCCATAACCGTTTTTACAATTAATTATTATAGACCAGCCTTGAACGAATTACACAAAAATAAAAATAATAAGTTACTATAGAGAGCCTAACAGTAGGCCCAAGTATCCAGATCCAAAAATGCCATATGCCATGACCCTTTGTAACCCAGGTGTGTCAGAGTTCCTAAGGATCTCAGAAGACCCCAGGCAGTGCTCGCACCCAAGTACCCTAGCCAGGAATGAGTAAGTGTAGTGTGGAATGCCAACCTTGTGTGTCATAGTTCAATGGGTACTCAAATGGTCCCGAAGGAAGTGCTCACACGAAGGGGGCTGAACTTAGAACTAAGAGTAGTGAGATGTGCCTATAGTTTAGAAAAGAGTTGAGTTTGAAAAGTAGCTTTTGGAAATAACTGTTTTGAAAAATAGCTTCAGAGAACAACATGAGAGTTTGTTTTGTGAAAACTGGTTTTGCAGAAGAAAGAAACAGGACAATCAGCAACCCAGAACATACATGGTTTAGGAAGCAAACACAAACATGGATAGGGGGACTGGGGGACAAATAAGTCACATAGTAGAGGCAAACTTGCACACAAATAGTTCTTAGGCTAGTGCTATATGGTTTAAACAATCACATCCTAGTTATCACAGAATGTTCATGCCAGAAATCTAACAACATCAGATTGAGGGGTGTCAAACAGAGTCACATATTAGGTCCAGGATTAGGATTTACATAATAACTAAGTACTAGGGGGTGCATGATCATAGTGTTGGGAGTCAGGCAGATTTACGATGGAAACATATAAGGGAAATCAATAGACATGCTACATTAAAGGGAAAGGGAGATCATGATACAAACAGAAACATGTTGTTTTGGGTGCTATAAACATAAACTTGAAAACGTACCGGTTTTGAATGAAAGAATAAATGCAGAATGAAGAGCAGTAATGCGAAGGACAACAAAGTAGTAGTGTGTAGCTGCAACAGAATAGGAGAGCAAGAGCAATAACACAATAGTCAGCCTTGGCTTGTAGCCGGCTAACACATAAACAGTAGCAAGTAACACCAGAAGTAACAGAGCAGAGAGTTTTTTGTGGAAGAGAGATAACTTTTTAACCACAAGTGTTCGTGTATCCATTGGTTGTGTTATGCTAAAGAGAGTATGGTGTTTATTATTTTGAAAACGAGTAGAGAAAATAAGGTAAGGAATAATTAGTCTAACATAATTATGGAAATAATAACCAATCAGTATCAATTAAAGGCCTGGACTCCCTTTAATTAGGGAGTCAAGTTCAAACAGGCCAATCAGAGTTAAATAAGGGAAATGAATACCATAACGGGGGTAGTAAAAGCATGGAGTGTGTAATAAAGACCAGGTTCATAACACGTAATTTAGGAAAGTACACACTGATAGCATATTCACAAAAGAAAACATGGGTTTAACTATGAAAATTAGTCGAGGGAATCTCGACTGTAATTGAAATCACAGGGAATCAGGCATAATCAAGGAAAGTATCACACAATCAAGGGAAGCAATTCGAAAAATCAGTACAGAACATACAAAATCATAGGTTCGAAGAAAACATCACAGAGTCAGTAGAGGGTATCAGGAACCCTAACCATGAATTAGAGTAAGAAACATAGAGCACATAGAGAGCCTAGAAGAAGTATACATATTAGCTAAACATAGCATACAAAACGGACTAAAAAACCTAAAAATTGGGATTTTCCATAAGAAGCTTTGAATCAAAACGTATTAACAAAGAAAAACATATAATAACATTAAAGCAGAAGTAAAAGAAATCGATTTTTGAAAGGGGTTTGTGAAACCCTAGTTTTAAAAGTTGAAAGATCGTTTAAAGATGAAAGTTTTTTAGGGAAAAACATAGAAAAGCTTCGTAATACTATAGTTCTAAAGTAGATCTAGAATAAATCGAAAGATATAGGGTTAGGGTTTCGTGGAACCCATAGAAGTAAGAAGAACCTTAAAGACGGCACCGGCCTAAGCCGGAACAGGTTGTAAACTTACTTAAACAGCCGGGGAGGTTGGAAAGTGGCATGGGACCATGGGAGATGAGTTGGACCGCTCCAGGTTCTCCTGAGAGCCCTAGAGCATCACTGGACTGGCGCAAAGTGGACAAATAGCCATGAGATGATGATGAGCCATGATTTCTGGTGAGAGAACCAGTTGGAGAAGATTACTGGACTCCATCGGAGTAGAGAAGCTAAAGGAGGCTTCTAGAGAGAATTTAGAGCGTAACAGAGAGAGATAGAGAGAGAGTGAGTGTTGAGAGAATGAGGGATCAGAGGGATTTAGTGATTGGGTTTAATTATGGTAACCCTGATCTGGACCGTTGATCTCATTTGATCAACGATTCAGATCAAGTGTGGGGTTGGCCGGGTTATTTGTGGGTTTTGGGCTGGGTTAATTATGGGTTAAAGGGTCAGGTGGGGTTGGGTTAAAAATGGCTAGGTTTTAAATAAGAATGGCTAGATGTTAAATACCCAATTAAAAGTAGATAATTAATTAATAAAATAGCTAATAATTGTGTAAAAATAAATTGAGACAAAATAAATAAAATTATGGGGATTGACTAAGATATAAAAATTATAAATGATCATTCATTGATTTTAAAATGGTATAAATGCACATTTGTGCTATAATTGCAAAAATTGCTGAAATTAACTAAATGATGCCAATATTGGCTAATTTGTCAAATAATAAAATCCTAAGGGAATTAAATAGGATATAAATAACATGTTGAGCAAAAATATGATTTGAAATTATATCATTTATGAATAATTATGGAATATAAAGTATTAAACAAATAAGAAAATAATTTGATAAAAATACGAAAAACTATGAGAAAATACCAGTTACTGTAAGTAGTGATTTTGAAAGTATATATACAAGTTTGAAAATAATTTGAGGGAAAATTGGGTATCAACATGCCTTCTGTTCATGGTAGCCTTAGATTTATAAAAATTTGTTTATGTACATTTCGAACATATGATGTTTTTTGTTTCATACCAACTTTGTAAATTCTAATCTTAGAAGCTCATGATTTGTATTACCAATCCTTGGAGAATGTATAAGATCCAGATATTTTCTTTTAATTAATTCTCTTTTTAAATTTTATTGAAACTAGATAGTAGTTAATTGTCTTACCTAGCAGGTTATGTTAGGTGCTATCACGACTAGTGGGATTTTAAGTCGTGACAAGTTGGTATCAAAGCTCTAGGTTCATAGGTTATATAAGTCATGAACAAGTGTCTAGTAGAGTCTTGCAGACCGGTATAATGACTTCCATACCTATCTTCGAGAGGCTATAGGGCATTTATAATAAACTTCCTATCTTTCTTTCTTTATCGTGCGACATTGGTTCATCTTGAAGCGTAACTCTTTGAATTCCTTCCACGCATTCGTATGCGCATGTGAGCGCTCGGTATCAATGATGCGCCGACAGTTTGTGATTGCATGGATGAGGTGGGAGATGTGATTTCTGTGTGCTGATGAAGGTCCAGTCTGGAGGACTTGAGGCTGGGGTTTGACTGTAGATTGCGCACGAAGGTTTAGGTTGTGTAAGCACGTGCTTTTGGACTTATACGTCAGGTGGTATCCCTTTGAGTGCAATTCGTTGCTCGATGAGTTGCTGGATGACTACGTGATGAGTAGATGTGATTGCGATATGTGTTCATATGGTTTGAATGTGATGAGAAGAGTTTGCTTGAGATGTAGAAAGGACCATTGGGTGTTTGATTTATATCTTGATTTGACATATTGGCTCGGGTTATGGGTGTGTTGAGGGAATCTTTCATGTTGTTTAGTTGTGGAGTGAAGTAGATTTTCTTGTGTTGTTGTGAGTTCAGACGCAGGAAGATTAAGTGATTGTGTAGTAGTTATGACTATGAAAGGTTATAAAGATGGTGTCAGTTTGAGGCTAAGCAGGTGGGTTACAACATGCGAGGTAATCTACGGATGTGTGATTTTTATGATGTTGTGTGGAGGATTTCCTATCTACCAGTGGGTTATATTGGTGTGATTTGAGTTTGGATCAGTTGTAATAGTTGACCTGACCGTCACGAGGATGAATGCTAGAGTTGCAGATGATTTGAGGTATTAGATGGTTTGTATTACATGAACTTATGAAGGACTTAGTTGAATCTCACTGCGGTAGTATGGCAGTAATAGAGTATGGGCATTTTGAGTTATCGAGTGCTTTGTCCTATGGCTTTGTGCGAAGTGGGGGAGTCTGCTATCGACGAGTTGATTGCACGGTTATGTGTTGTATTAATTCGGTTTGCGGTATACTTGTGAATCACTTATGATTTGCAGAGGTTGGTATCGAGGATGACTCAAGTAAGGAAATTTCTAGATATGGGTTGTATTACATTCTATGGGTATATGGAAATCATGGAATGATTGAGCGATTATTCATGAAGGATGTAGTGTGCATGGAGTAGGAATTTTCCTGGATGCGTTAAGGTGGGGTTACTTTTTTGGGCGTTATCGTGCTAACGGGGCACAGGTCGTTCGACCATTTGGGCGGTGCAATTGAGATTTGAGTAGAGTGGATGACTCTCGAGAATGGTTCTAAGGGAATCAAGATTTATATGTAGCAATTTGGAATTTGCAGGATTATTATATGGCTAGAAACTAAGATCCACATTGGATGCTGTCGAGGCTCGCGGTATTTCTAAATCCTTATGGATCCTGCATTTCAATATCAGGAAGGTGAAGGAAACGACTTCATATTCACATGAGGCCTCTTCAGAGTGGATATCTCAGTTGTGGTACTTTTGGGGCACTTAAGAGGGAATTCAGCAGCTTATGGGACTTAGGACGGTGTGGTTCTATGCTAGAGTTGGTGGGGTGAGTTTTGGTTAAGGATCGTGGTGTTCTGGCAAGGAGAAGTGTCAACTTTAGGGTTATTCGGAAAGAAACTCGGAGAAATAGGACAGTTTGATAATAGGTTGGATCAACACGGTAATGGGTATGATCGGTTCTTTGGGTACTTATGATGTGGTGAGTATCTACGGATGTTTGTGGAAATGCTCTTGGGTTTTGGCAACCTGCGTGGCTTGGTTGAGTTAGAAGGATTTGATTCTGATGACTTGGTTATGTGCAAAGGGGTTTCAAGGTGTTCTAAATGGTTTCTACCCTGGTTCGAGGTGTATATTTCCTACCGTTGTGTGGAGCATGTCGTGTATTGTGATTTTCTCCTGGATGGGATCAAATGGAAGGTTTCTGACTGATCGAATATGCATTCTGCTTCGGACTCAGAGTTGATTATTAGATTCTTGTACTTTTCACATGATGGCATGGTTGATGCAGTGTGTTGTGTGGGATTAAGATTTGTGTGTACAAGGTCACAGTTCGATTTTAAGGGAAGGTCATGCATTCTTAAGCGACATAGACGGTTTCAAATGACTAGGTGAATGATATTTATACTTGCTTTTCCTGAGAAGGGTGCACATTTCAGAAGACGTATTGTGTTATGACTTGCAGATGCTTCCTTGGTATTGTGGTGCTCGCCTATTTGATCGACTACTGATATTAGGATTTTTGCTAATTGTCATGGGAGAACTATAGAAGTATTCCTCATGGGATGAGCGTGCATGAGATATGTGTTAGACATTCGTGCGGTGAAGTTGGGATCAAATATGGTGATTCGTGTGTTTTATGGATTTGGAAACCAGGAATTCTCAGAAGCATATTGTTTCTTAGGCGTTGACAGTGAAGATGTAGCCAAAGATATCAAGATGATATTATGTGTTATGATTCAGTCATTGTGGAATTTCGGAAGGTTATTTATCTATTGTGGGTGGCCAGAGTTGACTTAGGGTCCATTGGTAGGCCCAATAAGGATGTGTATCCTACACCAGTCATATTTGTTGACTCAACACGATTAGTGTTGAGGGGTGAGTCAGTCGGTTAGAGTTGAGCTTGTTCGTGTTCTGATATGTTCTATGAGTTACCCTTCTATGCTACGAGGGGTTGTGATTCTTTGGTTATAAGCACACATGGTGAGGTTATATTGGGGCCTTATAGAGGAATTTGAGTGAGAGGTGTATTTGGGTGTTGCATGATTGATTGCGCATCGTTTATGTTCTTTCAGATTTGCGTGTCATTATGTCATTTGCTTCTCCGTGGTTATGGTCATGCACCTTGGGTACTTGATGTCGAGTTGCGCATAGTTATTGATTTTGAGTAGGTAAATTGAGGTATTTCATATGGACCAGTGTTTAGAAGGGGTAACGCATTACATCAAAGTTATGTTGAGATATGATCCCTAGTGATAGATTCTTGTGTTATGGTTTTACGGGTGTGTGATGCATTCTTAGCATTGCGTTGTGGTGGTACTTGTTGAGTTTGCGGGACGGTTCTCTCATTTGAGTCATTTTCTATGCTTGAGTACACTTGAATTTATGTGTATTGGTGCACACACTGCATGGTTTGTGGCTTAAGGTTGTATTGGTGTGGCATGTCAGTAGGGCGGCTGTATTTGATAAAATGAGGTCGTCGGACATAGAATGGGTGCTATCGAATTTGATTACAGTGTGTTTGGAGGAATAATATCGGGAGCCGATTTAGGATTTGGCTTTAGTTCTGATTGGACAAGAGAGGGCTCCATGACCTGTTGGTATGATGAGTGGTTATTAGTTTCTGCGTGTTTCTTTCATCATTGGCAGTATACGAAGGTTTTAGAACAAGGTTTTGCTTGATATGAGGTTTATTATCGGTATTGGGATATTTTGAGCAGCTACTGTGATTAGAAATCATTGCGTGAGTATTTGAGTTATGTGGTATATCATGCGATTGTGTCTTGGATTATGGTTGTGGCTCGATACAGCTTGTTCAGACATATACAATGTGTAGATTGCGAGGCTCGAGTCTTATAGGAAATTCTGGATGTTGGAAATTGGATTATGTGGTTTACGGGCTAAGGTTCAAGCAATAATCTTCGGTATTTTGTATTGTCGGTCCTATATGGAATAGGGTGACGTGGGATCACCCCCGGGTATGTGCACAGTAAGGTTACACTGCGGTTTGATGGCTTTGGGAACAACTCTTGGCACGTTTGAGGACGAACGTATGTTTAAGTGGGGGAGGATGTAACGACCCGACCGGTCGTTTAGATTATTTGCACTTCACTCGGTTGTTTACGGGCATGAGTAGCTCTATATGATGTATTATGACTTATGTGAATCGTCGGTTTTGATTTTCAGGTTATTCCGAATCAATTTGGAAGAATGAATTTCATTGTTGAAGCTTTAAGTTAGAAGAGTTGACTAAGTTTGACCTTTTAGCATTTGACCTTGGAACGGAGTTTTGATGGTTTCGTTAGGTCCGAGTTGTGATTTTAGACTCGGGCGTATGCCCGGATTTGCATTTGGATATTTCTAGAAGGTTTCGACAAAAATTGGCAAAAGTTGGAAAATTTAAGGTTTGGGAAGTTCATAAGTTTGAGCGAGAATTGACTTTGTAGATATCGGATTCAGATTGTGGTTATGAGAATTGGAATAGCTTCTTTATGTCATTTGGGACTTGTGTGCAAAATTTGGGTTCATTCCGGGTGGATTTGATATGCTTCGGCGCGAGTTTTGGAAGTTGAATGTACAAAGGTTCATTAAGTTCGATTTCGGGTGCGATTTGTTGTTTTGATGTTGTTATGCGTGATTTGAGGCCTCGAGTAGGTCCGTGTTATGTTATAGAACTTGTTGGATGTAGATGAGAGTCAGCAAATGCAGACAGTTGGTCACAAAAGAGAAGGAAGGCTTGGTTGGGGATCATTGCAGATGCGTAGGAAGAGGCGCACCTGCATGTGCGCAGAAACATGTTTTGTCTCGCACCTGCATGTTGTGCAGAAACGTGTTTTGTCTTGCACCTGTGCTTGCGCAGAAGCTTTGCCTGTTGCGCAGGTGTAGAAGAGCAGACCTCCAGTGTTCTTCCGCAGGAGCGGGAATTTTGTCGCAAAAGAAACGCCACAGAATCGGCCCTTTGTTCGCAAAAACGAAAATCCCTGGGCAGAAGCTATATTTTTTAGGGTTGGTTGTTTTATTATCATTTTGAGACTTGGAGCTCGGTTTTGGGTGACTTTGGGGAGGAATTTCATCACAAGGATTTGGGTAAGTGTTCTACACTCGGTTTTGATCATATTCATAAATCTATCTTCATTTTTGGCAATTGGTTGATGAATTTTAAAGAGAAATTGGGAGTTTTAGCCTAAAGTTTCATAATATGGATTTTTGAGTTTTGAACATTGATTTGAAGTCAGATTTGAGTGAAACTAGTGTGGTTGGACTCGTAATTGAATGTGTTGTCGGATTTTGTGAGTTTTGTCGTGTTCCAAGGTGCGGGCCTGGATTGAACTTTTTGGTCGATTTTGGGCTTTTGATTAAGGATTCGACTTTTATCATTTGGAATTGCTTCCATGGGCTTTATTTGATGTATTTGAGTTTCTTTTGACTAGTTTCGATCCGTTTGAAGTTCGGTACGCGCGAGATGGCATTTTTTGGAGCATCGGTTGGCTTGCTCGGTATTGGATTTGTCTTATTCGAGGTAAGTAACACTTCTAAACTTGGTGCTGAGGGTATGAAACTCCGAATTACGTGTTATGTGTTTGGTGTTGAGGTGACGGACATGCTAGGTTACAGGTATGTGGGTGTGCAACGTGTGAATTCTAACTCCGTTATTCTTGTGGTACTGTGTACGTACCTGATATTATCTGTAAGTATGAATCACAACGTACTAGAGCTATTGAGCTATGATCCATGTTAAAAACCATGTCCATGCTAAATGCGTATTCTGCACCGAGGTCATATTGCTGTTGCATTGTTTGTTTAAATTTCAAATTTCATACTCAGTCATGTTCATTCATTTCATATCATATCTCAATCTCTGTTGCTATTTATTCACACATCATATCATCATTTTGGGCTAGTTTCATGGCATTGTGAGCTCGGGAGTCTGGAGAGATTGATAATTGAGTGAGGCCTAGGGCCTGAGCTGTTAGTGATATATGTATTTATGGGATCGGATTGCACGCCATAGCAGGTATCAGTGGTTTATGTCATGATTGGCTTGATATATTGCTTGGGCTGAAGGAGCCCCTCCAGAGTTTGCATAGACCCCCAATGAGCTCAGTTGATTTATATTGAGGGATGGATCTTCCCTGGACATGGATATTATCCGAAGCTTTTATATTTGGGGATGAATCTTCCCCCGGCTGCATTGGCCTTATACAGTACTGACTGACTGACTGTCAGTTTCTATATATATATTCGGGATGGATCTTCCCTGGGCTGGATTGGCCATATACAGTACTGTGTGACTGAGCGTGTTGTGTGATTGAGCATTATGAGCGGAAAGTGTGAGACAGTGAGATTGAGTACTCTGAGATTGTGAGTATATGAGTTCATCCCTGAGATACGTTGCATTGACATGCACACTTGGCATACATGCATAGAAATGCATTTTCCTTATGTTGTACGATATCACGTCATTCACGACTTCTCACACATATTGACATATAGACATAGAGATGTATTTTCCTCATTCCATTTTGAAAATACATCATTAACCTGTTGAAAGCTTTTTTGGGGAAAAATACAGTTTTTCAAACTTACTCACATTTTTGGCGATTTCGGTAAAAGATTTGGGTTACCACTAATCTACTTGAAAAACATATCTATTTTTCTGGAACTGTGAATGAGCTCAACTTTTTATCTCTGAGTTACCTCTTTCATTACTTTCATTATGTTGTTATGAACCGTTTTGGCTATTGGTGTTGGACCCGACCTTTGTTCCAGCTTGTCACTATTTTTAACCTACGGTTAGGTTTGTTACTTATTGAGTACATGAGGTTAGCTGTATTCATACTACACTTCTGCACCTTGCGTGCAGATGTCAGATGATGATGTTGCTGTGATCGACGGGAGCTGGAATTGAAGACGTACCTGCATTTTGGTTGTAGCTGCCTTTTGTTCATGGTAGCCTTAGATTTATAAAAATCTGTTTATGTACATTTTGAACATATGATGTATTTATTTCATACCAGCTTTGTAAATTCTAATCTTAGAATCTCATGATTTGTACTACCAGTCCTTGGGGAATGTATAAGATTCAAATATTTTCTTTTAATTACTTGTCTTGTTAAATTTCATTGAAATTGGATAGTAGTTAATTGGCTTATCTAGCGGGTTGGGTTAGGTGCCATCACGACTAGTTGAATTTTGGGCTGTGACACCATGATACCACAAAACAACAATACCAAGTGCCACAATATTACTATAATGATACCAAGTCACATCGAGAAAAAACAAACAATCTGACAAGTGCACAAGGACATAGCAAATAATCATAACAATGGAGGGGTGTTCAATTAAATAAAACATGATTATATCTAGTGATTTCAACTTGTTTCATATAGATCTCACTATCGAATAAAGGTATATTAATAGTCTATGGTCTAATCCGGTCGAAGCCACACATAGCCCACGTCTCAACAACAATGTGTTCAAGAATTTCAACAACAACACGATGAAGCAGAAGGAATAAACTTAACAATGAAAGATATTCCATGAAATTAAAACTTCAATTAAGTGCATATAAATAACCTAAGAGTCTAAACCGGTCAAATACCACATATGATCCAGTGGTCAGGCTCGTCACCTCATGTACACATCTTTCACATTATTCAAATAGTGCAATCATATCAAATTCGACGGTAAAGTTCCCCCCCCTCCCCCCCAACGTTAGGCAAGATACTTATCTCAATTAGGCCAATTCATCAGTCAAAAAAAACTTTTCCTTTAAAATTCACCTTCACTCGGCCCATATCTAGCAAAAATGACTTAATATTAACAAAGCAATACAAGAGAAACTAATTTCGATTAATAAAATTAAGATATTTAACTAAAATCAAAAAGTCAACCCCGAGCCAAGCATCTTAGAACCTGGAAAAACTCAAAAAATTTTGAGCAGACATTCCATCACGAGTCCAACCATACAAAAATCATTCAATTCTGACCTCAAACCGACATTCAAATCACCATTTTATCTTTTAGAAAAGTTTTTACTAAAATCCCCAATTTCTCCAATTCAAATCATCAATCAAACACTCAAATCGATGTTAGATTCATGAAATATAATCAAATTCGAGTAAAAAATATTTACCCCATTCCAAATAGTAAGAATTGCCTAATCAATCGCCCAAATTTGAGCTTTAGGTCTCAAAATATGAAGAAATGAACAAACCCTCGAATTAAATACAATCTGCCAGTGATTCCTCTTTTGCATTCACTAAGTCGCATCTGTGAAAGCCGCTTTTGTGGTAGATATCTCGCATTTGCGATACTATCCCCATAGCTGACTTACCACATCTGCGGTCAAAGAAGCGCAGCTGCGCACTCGCATCTGCGACCTTGCACCGCAGATGCGTTCCCGCTCCTATGCTCATCCAACTGCATCTGTGGTTACTTCCTTCCCCAGTGAACTTTGCCTCTATGACACTAAATCTATATATGCAGACTCACATATGCAACCAACCCTCCGCAGATGCGGAGACACCAGAACCAGAACCTACAGCAAAGCCAAATAACCCAAAAATGATCTGTAACCAATTCTAAACACACCCGAGCCCCTCAAGACCCTGTCTCAACATACCAACAAGTTCAAAAATATAACAAGGGCCTACTCGAGGCCTCGAATCACTCATAAAAATATCAAAATTATGACTCAAACCTCAAAATAAACTTAAAGAACCATTTCAAAATTTCCAAATTTCAAACTTACGCCGAACACCTCTAAACAACTCGGAATCACCTAAAATTTTGTACACAAGTATCAAATGACATAATGAACCTATTATAACTCCCGAAGAACAATCCAAACCCGTTAACATTGAAGTTAACTCCCTGTCAAATCTATGAACTTTTCAAATCTTCAAGTTGCCAACTTTCGCCAAATGCAAATCCGGGCATAAACCCAAGTCAAAAATCACCATCCGAACCTCACGGAACCATCAAAACTCCGATCCGAGGTCAAATATACAAAAGTCAAACTTGGTCAACTATTCCAACTTAAAGCTTCTAAAATGAGAATTATTCTTCCAAAACAATCCCGAACCACTTGAAAATCAATTCGACCATACACACAAGTCATAATACCTCACATGAAGATACTCAAGACCTCAAACTACCAAACAGAATGCAATTACTCAAAACGAACAGTCGGGCCATTACCGCACGTTATTACTACCTACAAAAGAATTAAGAAATAAAATATTTTGTATTAATTCATTTTCCAATTTTTTTTTTGTTTTTGATTCTACTTTAATCTCTCAAGAAGATTTTCAAAGAGATCCACTGTCGAAAAATTTAATTTTTTTTCCAGAATTCATTAATCTGCGACTAACTACTACTACTACTACTAAGCTAGTAAATCGATGATACTACTTAGAAAATGCCAAAAATTAATAATCTAATAATATTAATACTAACTATCTACTAGAGAGAACTTTCTTACCTCACATTTAAAGAGTGTAGTATTCCCAATGCACAATAAAAACAAAATTAGTAAGGGTTTAAAAAGGAACTCTCTGCCACTCAGAGACGTCCATGAAGAACGCTCTGTCCGACTCCTCTGCCAAGTCAAATCCATCATCAATAGCATCCTCATCATATGCGTCATCATCCGCCTCCTCTTTAGCAACGTCCTCATGAACATATGACTCGAGAGTGTTTATATCCTCTTTTGAAGGCACTCCTCAGCCAAACCTAATGCTAACCAACTGTTGTGCATGACCGTTGGGCATAAATTACTCATGAAACTGAGCCATAAAGCTTCATTCCGAGCATGATGCTCAATAGTAGTCAAAGTTAGCTCCATACTCATTTGCCCATGTATACTAGTGATGTCAATAACTTGCGGTTTTGGCAGTATAATGACGTCACAATCTAGATCCTCAGACACTTTCTCAAGTTGCAAGTACTGGGTCAGTACATTGCCAAAGAACATCCTAGAGAGCTTGCCAGCTCTTGTCTGCTCCATCTTCTCACGCATCAAATACCCACATTCATGGGCTGCCCAATCATCAAGAAATAGACAAGGCACACACGCTCCCTCAAAATATATGTATCATGATCATACGGTAAAATTATTGTGTTCAACAACTTCAAGCACACCTTTCGCAGCCTTCACAAAACATCACCTTTGGCATAGTACCACGTGTTCTCCCTTTTTTCTTATGCATCCGCACAACATTTGAATTGATCACACTTAAAGTATATCTAATATCTTGATAAATAGGGTGTGCAATGAACTCTTACAATATCACGCTAGGGAAATCATGATTGTTTAGAAATTTGCACAATGCACCAAGTGAAAAGATAATCAACCTCCTGCGAATGAATACCAAATTCTCTGGGTCACGAACATCCCAAGAAGTATAGAATTCTCTAATAATGCTCACATTTTCCTTTCTCAGATTTTTAAACACAAAGCCCCACTCCATGTTATGCACGACTTCCCATATGTCGTTATACTTCACACAACGTATTCTCACCAATAGCCATATTAAGGGTGTACTTGGGTGCGTGAAACTTCTTGTATCATGGATTCCCGTAGGGTCGAACATGCTTGGTATCAAAGAGATATTTCTTCTTTTCTGACTGAGATGGAGCTGATGCGGAGGCCGGCTACTTCCCTTTTACCTTGCTACTAGATGCATCCTCAGTGTGATTCCTCTTTTTAGGTGGTGGTGTTGAACTGGAGGTCTTATCCTAAGGTAGAGCTTTGGTTTGATCCAAATCCTTAGCCTTAGTTGCACTGGATTTTGGGCGAACCATTTTTCAAAGTACCTGAATCAGTTTAGCGATCCAAGAAAGAAAGCATAAACTTGTCAGAATGGAAAAGAACATATGCTAACTAGATAATCACAAGTCACTCAGGTATTGTTTATTTAAATTTAGCGCATTAGCATTCAAGAAACTAGAGCGACACTAGGAAGCACAAATTACATGTAAAGCTTCCAACAGTTACCCGACTCTGTTGAGCCACCCTACACTTAATTCTTATGCTAATAATTTTCTCATAACAGAATTATATCCATCTTGGAGATTCGGGCTCCAACGGGGACTAGAATTTCCTTGAGGCAATTCATCATACACTTAGCATCAAAAAATTTTCTGAGTATTTTTGTGAGTGAGGAAATACATCACCCTCCAAAATTGGCTTGGGAATTGGGCGTGAATAACAATAATCAAAACAAGTAGGGGAAAAATGCTTGGGATCAATTTTACCATGTTCCACCATTGCTGATCCATAACAAGCTAACAAGTATATGCTATATTAAAGTATCATAAAACAAGAGAGAAAAAGAACTACTAAAAGAGAATAAACTTACCGTGCTTATGATGGGATTTTTTTGAGAGAAGAGGGGTGTGCGCGTGTGCGACTACATTAATTTGTTGAGGGTGGAAGTGAGTTTGGAGGAGAGAAGAGGATTAAGTTTGTTTTAAGAGATGAAGGGAAAAATGGGAGGGGGGTTCAGTCGAGTGAAATAAAAGATATGGGCGTCGGTTTTTGTTTAAAAATAAAAGAAAAAAGAGTCAAGGGGTTGGGTTGGGTCGATGTAGAAAGAACAAGGTTTAAAAACTTACCTAGGGTCGGGTACGTGCGAGGGGCGGTATGAGCCAACCGAGAACTAGGCGCGAGGCCATGCTAACCACGATTGAACTGGCGCTGTGTGAGGTGAAATACAGTTCTAGAACACGGTGGAATGAGGCGTGAAGGGACACATGACACGATTGCGGATGGGTCGATATGATCTTTTTCTTGCACGTTTGTTCGCCATAGTAGTTGTGATGCAGCCACAAAAATAAAAAATTTGGTCCTGCCTCCTAGCGACAAGGGGTTGTAGAGGGTCGATGTGACCTTTTTGGCTTTTATTCGGGTGTGGAAACTAGTGCGGGGCGGTTATTTTGACGCTCAATTCTGATATCTTTGAGCCATGATCACTTATTTTATCGTGTAGCTCGAGCACTTTACGAAGCAGACAAAAGACACACAAAGCTAACTCATTAGAGTGGATAAGAATATAAATCCAAACTAAAACTACATCTAAGCTAATGGTCGGGTTGCCTTCTAACATAATTTTTATTAACGTCGTGGCACAATGAACTACACTATGACCATGGGTTACCTCTGAGGAAGCACCCGATTTAATATCTCGGCACGATGCATGCTAATCCTCATCAAGGATCTCTCAAGTAAATAGTTGAGACCAATTTTTCCTCCTTAACCATGCCTTGGTAAATCTTTTATAAATTGCATATAGAAACAGGCGTGACCGAGGAAACTCCTTATTGCCTTGATTGAAGTGGGTGGTGGCTACTGTTTTATCACATCAACCTTAATGCAGTCGACCTAAAATAATCCTTTTCCCAATCCAGTACTAAATTTGTCTTTATATAACTTTCAACACTCTTCTCAAATTTGTGAGGCAATCATCGAACAAATTCCCTAACACTGATAAGTCATCTATGTAAACCTCCATAATTTCCTCAACCATATCAGCAAAAATGATTATCATATACCTCTAGAATGTGGTGAGTGCATTGCATAGGCCAAATGATATTCTCCAAAAGGCAAAGATACCAGACTAACATGTGAAGGATATTTTCTCTCTTTTTCCTCAAGGAAAATTGAGATTTGATTATACTCCAAATATAAATCCAAGAAGCAAAAGTGAGATCTCCCTGCCAACATGTCTACCATCTGATAAGATAAAAGGTAAGGAAAAATGGTCTTTCGTGGTGGAATTATTTAGTTTTCTATAATCTATGCAGATTCTCCAACCCGTGAGTGTCTGAGTAGAGATCAACTTGTTATTCTCATTTTATACAACAGCCATTCCACCTTTCTTTGGGACACATTAAACTAGGCTAACCCAGTTTCTTTCTGAGATGATGAAGATAATTCCCGCATATATCCATTTAGTTACTTTCTTCTTTACCATATTCTTCATAATGGAGTTCAAACTTCTTTGATGTTCTCGAAAGTTTTATGCCCCTCTCTCAATAGAATCTTAGACATGCAAAAGGCCGGGATAATATCCTTAATATCTGCAACGGTCCAACTAATAGCAGTCTTACATTCTTTCAAAATCTACAAAAGTTGTTCTACCTGCAAATATAGCAAATCAGATGAGATAATAACTGGTAAAGTAGAGCTAGGTCACAAGAAAACATACCTGAGATGGGTTGGTAGCCAATTAAACTCCAACTGTGGTGACTCTTCTATCAATAGCTTAGCATGTGGAGTCTTTATTTCTTGTAAGTGTAAGGGTTCAAACTGAGGTTCCCTATTCCAAAATCCTTGTCCTTTAAGAGCCAAGACCCACTCCCCCAAGTTCTCAGCATCAACTTTTGCTAAATTCTTCAAGCAAACTTCTAATGGATCTCTAGCATGAAGAGTCTCACACTGCTCTTGCATTATCACATCAACTGCCTCCATAAGTGAGCAATTTGCAAACTCAGTAGCTCGCCTCATAGAATGTTGAACATTGATCTTTATTGTTCAATCTCATTTTTAATTTCTCGATCTCACAGTCAGTCAGTGCTCCTTCAGTAGCCAAGAATTGCCATCCCAAGATTGTGGGTATTCCTTTGTCAATGTAACAATCAAGAATAAAAAATCACCAGGAAATACAAACATTTCCACCTGAACGAGATAATTATCCACAAACGAGAAAATTATCCACCCGAAAAGTATGACTGTCATCTTTGCTTAATCTGGGCCTCTTCCATCAATACCCGACCTTCCTCGTCTTTGATGAACCTAACTTGATCCAGATCACGAGCCTTCCTCTCTCTCGCTCTGGCCATCCGAAATAACTTCTTGTCCCTACCTTTGGCCCCAGTTCCTCATGTTGTCGACCATACGTAGCAGTCTTAGCCTCCGTGACCGCTGATTTTGCCTCCCTCCTAGCTTCCTTATATCTTTCTCTGTTCGCTCTCCTCTGCTCCTCGTTGGTGCTCTCCACTAACTTAAGGTATGCCACTTCCTTTGCTTCCACTTTATCCTGGATCACTTCATTCCACCACTAGTCACCTCTGTGATTGTCAGAGTAGCCCTTCGTGATCCCTAACACCACCCTCGCCGCCTCCCTTATACATTCCGCCGTTGCCTTCCACATAACGCTAGCATCCTCACCACTCTTCCAGGCGCCCATAGCCGTTAGCCGCCTCTCCAACTCATGTGCATTGTCCTTAGTCAAAACTCCCCACCCGATCCTCGGTTGACCCCATACAGACCTTTCTTCCTCTTTATCCAGATATCGACGTCCATCACCAGGAACGAGCAGACTATGTCACTATGAGTAATATCGTTTGAAGGCTCATTGAATAATCTTTAGTCGAAAACTGCACATCAGACTACTAAATTGTACATATCTTCCACTCAATAGTATAACTTTTTTATAGTCTTTCAACATAGCTGCACTATTTGGCATTATTAGTTTTCCCATTGTATGTAAGAACTAGTTTGCCAAGTCTAGGATGATTCTTTGAAGGTCTCCCATTTCTTTTTAATTCATCAAAAACAATTTCATTTTTTCCTAAATAAAAAATTCCTAGTACATAATGTCCAAAGGAAAAGAAGCAGGATTAATTTTCACTTTTATTTGAATTTTCACCTTTCGAAAGCCAGTCCATTAACGTTTTTTTAAAGTACAAACAGAGGGGAGTGCCTGAAAAAGGAATGTGAGGAGGTCAACTTTGAACCATTTTAATGGTTAATACAAACCATTTTATGTTGGCAGCTAGAACCTCCTAGTTGTTGACATAACTTAGCAAAAGTCAAGCGCTATATTGATCAGACTCGCTAGGAAGTCTATGTAACAAAGATAAATAGAAGAGAGAAAAGATACAATTATTGTTGATTTCTCCAATCTTAGGAATAAATAAAAAGAAACTCAGCTGATCAACTCACTAGAAACATGAAGTATAGCTTCAGCAAAAACAGTTGTGTATCTACCAACTACAACCAAAACTGGAAACTACATACAAGAACAATAGCTCATCTATACTCTCCATAAGTATTTTGCATTAGCTTATAACAACGCTGTTCTGGAGATTTTCTCTTGGTTCAGTAAGGTCGAAATTTTCTTGCAGCCCTCAACTGGTGTATCCGCTTCTTATCCTGCTCAAATTTTCTCTGCAGCACCATGATCTCTGTGCATAATATAAATTGCGAATAATGATAAAGTCACAAACAAAAGAAACAGAAAAAAAAGATCATATTGAGATTTTAATCTCTTGCACCAGGGGAAATTGGCAACTAAACAAATGAGAAGTACATTAGAGTAACATAGCAAGTTTCAAAGCATAGCAGGTCCTTAGATGAACGGATGGGTCAAGAAACAATTATTATTATCACAAGGATGAGGTATCAGATCAGATTTACTTTGTATGACTTTAGGTTCGACATAAAATCAAAGTTGAACAGGGAATCCCTTAATGGGAAAAATGACTAAGTGCAAATAGAAGTTGTTAGATCAAGAAGCTGAATGGTTTTGAAGATTGACAAATGAACTCAGAGTTGAATCAGGTCTGAAGATATATCTCCTGATCGAAAAAGCTGCAAATTGATAGGGAGATGGACTCCTTATTCAGTAAAGACAGAATCAAGATAGAAGAGGATCTAGGGAGTTGAGATCAATTAGAACTCTTCCACCAAGGAAGAGTTGCATCCGAATTCTAGTATATCTCCTTTTCTACTGATCCTATATATTGTCAAGTGTTTTTATTGAACAGGTGCGCACAAACATAGAAGCAAAAATAAGAATTGAGAACAAAGCAATTTTGTAAGCAGTTCGTGTGAGAATTTTCTATGCGATTCTGAAGCTACTTGAAACAGCTAGAAGAACTAATTCCATCTGTTGTCTTTTAGTCTAGTTTATTTGTAGTAGGTGATTACAAAGTGTATCTTTCAGCTTTATCTAGAAGCAATTGTAATAGGTACTGAGTATTCAAGTTAGAGTTAACTTGAAGCTTGTTGCAAATAACTATAGGCTAGTTTGCCACAAGGGGATTATAGTTAGTCCTTAGGTTTACAAAAGAGTTTATTTTATAAATGTTGTTTGGCTCATTGATTTAGTGAAGAGTTTGGGAAAATCCTACTGGGAAGTAGGTCGTGGTTTTTTCACCTTTTGAGCCAGATGTTTTCCACGTAAAATTGATGTGTTCTTTTATTTTCTGCAATTATTATTCCGCAAACGTAGGAGTTGGAACATGTAGAAGAACCTGATCCTTCCATAACTATTACACGTAAAAATTGATCACCACACAAATCATTCCTTCTTGTGTGGTATTGACATAGATAAATAACAGAAGTATAGAAAGAATCCATTGGCAGTGAGACCAGAAGACATAAGCAACTTAACCAGTCCAATTTTGAACAATATGAAGCAAGAAGGTGTTGATGCAGTAAACATACCATTCCTGGAAAAAAAAATATATTTTTGTAAAAACTGAAAAAAATATTTTTTTGTAACAACTGAAAAAAATGATTTTCCTAAAGAAATGGGCTATAGGTGCATTAGTTTTTTAAAAACGAAAAATATTTTGTTGAATATTTGTTTTTTAGTTTTTACAAAAAAATTGCTTTAGAACAAAAATGCTAAGTTTAGCCTTGGGTGAAAATTGGGTCGGGTAGTAGGTTTTTTAAACGGATCGGGTAAAAAAATAAATGGGTTGTTTTCATCTGGTGCTGCCACGTGGCACTCCATCCAAAATAAGGGTATTTTTGTTCGAAAGTATGACGACAGGGGTATAGATAACCCAATGGTATAACGAGGGGTATTCTTAGATCATTTTCGAAAGTTCAGGGGTATATTTGGCCCTTTATCGAAAATATAAAGTACTATATATCATTATATAATATATGTAATTTATATTTATATAATTATTGATGAAATATTTTAAATTCTAATATTTATTTAACATTTAGTAGATGTAGGATTGAATGAGTTAATATGATAAAACTTTTCTCTCACTAAATTAAATAAGATATTTATCTTCTCATCAATTTTATTTTTCTTTCTTTCTTTTTTCATATCTTTTACTATTTTATTTTCTAATTTCAAATCAAATTTTCTAAATTAGCTATTCCTTTTTGTCACATTTGATTGTCCACATATCAGTAAGTAAGTTTTTTTGTGCCTCATTTTTTATTAACTAAGAAATCCTAGAGACAAGTATCATAAGGTTCAAAACACGATCGATAATAGGCTCAATCCTTTTACCAAATCATTTTATGCTATATTTTTTTTATAGGGAGTTCAATACCATATGACTTACGCCTAACCCACATATTATACGGTGTTCTCTCAACACTTTTTTTGTCTCAATATTATATTGAATTTATGAAAGAAATTTCAGGGTCTTTTAATATATTTTAGTTTTAAGCCACCAGTTTCGTTGAGTCACCCGCATTAATGATCAACAAATATTTATACACCACTGCAAATGACGTATTATTCAGAATTTTGTCTTTCTTCCAACTCCAATTGATAACACCGTTAATTCCCCGGCAGCGGTATCAAAATTTGATCACGCTCAACTATGTCTTCTAGAAAGACTAAACGGGCGTTGCAAATATAATCCGGGATATTACGTCCAGAGTCGATCCCACAGGAAATTTACGTATCAACCAAGCCGTCAGAATACTAAACTTTTACTTAATCAACTTTCTCAAGAATTTTGAATATCAATTGGTAATGTTTTACTACTTCTACTTAACGAAATTAATAAACTAAAGATTACTTAACAATGCGGTGTAAACAATTATAATAAAGGTCTAAGGTTATGGTTTCCCCCGTCGGTGAACTTCTTTCTTGGATATTTCATATAGTTTGATTAGTTGTCTCTTTCAATCATGAACACTCTAGCTACCATAAATCTCTCTCAATTAATTATGATAATTTGCTAGACGCACTCTCTCAAGTTACGCTAGCTAGATTGCATTACAGCTCACTTTAGATTGCACCCGAAGTATCGTTATTTCTAATACAACCTCTAAACCTCGGTTATGACTTTCATCTATACTCCGGGAGTGATGTTGTTCAAACAACTACCTAAATATGCACTCTCTCTCAAGTAGATACATAATAAATAAGAACAACTAATTGAGAATCCTTTCAATTAACTACAACAAGAACGTAGTTGAACAAATAGAGATTAAGAACCAACCAAAACTATATTAATATCACAATAAGTTCATCGCCCAACGGGTTCCACAAAAACCTTAGATTAAAGAAATTAGCTACTTATGCTCATAATAATCAACTCCAAAATAACTTGCATAATTAATTATAAAGTAAGGAATAAAGGATGTAAAGATCAATGTTTTGATTTGTTGAGTAGTTTTCCACAAGCTTCTCTTGTATCCAATGGCAAAAGTCCTTCAAAGTTGTGTTTTTGGGTCTATTTATATGTTTTGGGACAAACCCTAAAGTGTAGGATACTTCTAGTCAAACCGGGAAACACTTAAAGCCTTTAAAACTCAGACTGGGTTGGATTGAGGACCCGGCGTTACAGGACAAACACCTGGCTAACGCCTGGCCACACCTGGCGTTAGGGCCCAAATGTCCCCCAAACGCCTGGCTAAGCCAGGCTTTACATCCCAAACGCCTGGCTATATCCAGGTTCACTCCTTTTTGACTCTTGAGCGTATTTTTGACGTTTATGCATCCGTTTAACTCGGCTTCCATCTCCAATTCAACTACACATGAAATAGACTCCATTATGCTCAAACGAGGTGTATTTTTACCATTAATGCACATAAAATGTAAGGCACATAATGCATTAAACCATGAATTATAGCCCCACATCAACACCCCACACTTAAATATTTGCTCGTCCTCGAGCAATTAAACTACACCCATGAACACAACTTATTAAGAAAATCCCTTAACGCGTTATACCAAGAATTTTTAAAATAGTTTAAGCACAAAGGTGTGACATACTTGCCTTAATAATCGACTCACACATACCATGATTTATTCACAATTCACCCACCACTCTAACATAGAGGTCAACAACATTACCTTTCCCTTATGAATCATGTGCCTTCACCAAATCAAAGAGCTAGTTCCACACATAATGTAATTAAAGAACACTTAGGAACTCAAGATAGAAAGAATTCACTCACGCTCAGAAATAATATTCATATACCACAAAAGATGCACCATAGGCTTTCTCGTAGTGTACTACTTTACTAATCGAGCTCATTCAGTCTATGATCAAGTATGACTTTATTTGGTTGTAATGTAGGCTGCGGGACGGGTAGGATACATTTATATACAAGAGTGAATACACCTCACTAAGCACTTTAATACATATATTTTTGCATTCAACCTCAAACTTATATCAAACCAAACTCCACCATCACATCAATATTATTACCCCATACTTCTTTAAGCATAATTACATCAAGAGTCACCACTTGTCAAGGAATATATATATATATATATATATATATATATATATATATATATATATATATATATATATATATATATATATATATATATTTTCACAACAATACAAATATTTTTTTCCTTTTATTTTTTTTTCTAAGTGACTCTTACTTTTTCAAAACAGTGCACCTTTCTCCTTATTTCAAATGTTCCCCTCAAAAACCAACATACCACCCCACACTTTAACTTTTCCATGGTTTATCAGATTTCCAGTGCTTACGAGAGGTGACAAGGTTCAAATATATGATCGATTCAAACAAAGGGGTATGTCTTGTAATGTGGTTGCCAAAGAAACAGGATTATAGTCTCAACGGGGTCAACTACGATATATAACAATTAGGCGGGTAAAATATACACAGCTGACTCAACAAAGAAATGCCTATATCACTTCCAAGACTGAACAAAACTACTATTTCGCTTTGCACACATACGGGGCAAGTTCTAGACATCAAATGCAATGCACAGAATAACATACAAACCTCACACACACATGGCACATAACTCACTCAGTATTGGATCTATCACGACACTCCAATCAAAGCAGTTAAGCAAATTTAAGAATCCACGATTTAAGGTATTTATCCTAGAGTCAAAAAAATTGAGCCTAAGTGTCACAACCAACATACTGACTATTCTCAAGGCATCACAAAATACTGAGATATTGTTGTGATTAATTTCTCAACCATGTGGTTACTACTCCTAAAATTAAAAACTACCTACACCCGGTTCAATTAAAAACCCTTGGAAAAGAACTGCGGTTCAAAGAAAAACCACGGAGGAATTACTACACTACCTAAAATAAAAATCTTTTTGGTATTTTCTCTAGACTTGATTCCCTCAAGAGAGCTGTCTAGGAGATCCATCGTCGGGAAGAGTCCATATATTTCTAAATTTTTTTTTTCTGTTTTGTTCTACCTAAAATAAAAAGACTAACAGAAAATCTACAAAACTTACAAAAAATAAAAACTTACAAACAAGAAAAGCTAAAACTACTAACAAGAAAGCACACTAAACCCAACAAACCACAACAAATATGTACAACACCCCACACTTAAATCATGCAATGTCCTCAGTGCATCACATATAGACAAAACAAGAAATAAAAGTAAGGTGTAAGAAACTCCCTGATCAAGCAGTGTCATCATCCTCTGACGCTTTCCATTAGTTTTGCTTTCCATGCTCCTTCGAGCAAACGCTTGAATTACTATATGACTCCACTTTGAACTTATGAATTGGACCCCAAGTTTTGATTCTGTTCTATGATCATGCTCCTGGGGTGGTGGAACAAATCTTCCTGGCCCAATAAAACAATGTAGTAATCTGCGCTTCTTGGCCTTTTGATGAGATGTGTATTCCCGACTTTCTGGCAAGAAGAATTCCAGAGTGAAGGCATCTTGTTCCTTATTCCTTGACTCCTCAAGTGGTTCGGATGACTCTATTTTCATATCATCATCCAAACACAATGTGAAAAAATGCTTGGAGTGTGTACCAATGCTATCAACACCCTCAACACTACTGATACTAGGTTCAACAAAATATGTATCATCAATGTCCTTGGTTAACTCTAGTATCTTTTCTACCATATTGACATCCTCTGATTTCATTTCCAACCTGGGTGGTTCTTCAACAGATGGCCTGGCCGGCGGGCTCTCTCTTTTCTCTAAGTGTAATGACTCAAACTCGAGAGCCCTCGGCCACACCCCTTTTCTTTCAAGTGCTAACACCCAATCTGCCAGTTCTTCACCGTTCATATCATCTAGATTATTCAAACATTCAGTCAAAGGGTCCCCAACAGTCAGGGATGCATCATCTTCTTCTGGGATCACGTTCACAACACCAATAAGAGAGCAGTTGGCAAACTCACTTGGTCGCCTCATAGACTTCTGCACGTTGAACGTGATTTCTTCATCATTGAGTCTCATCTTAAGTTCACCAGTCTCACAATCTATGAGGGCTCTGCCTGTGGCCAAGAATGGCCTTCCCAAGATTATGGGAATTTCCTCATCCACTTTACAATCTAGAATCACAAAATCTGCAGGGAACACAAACTTCCCCACTTGTACCAATACATCATCCAGAATGCCTGACGGTCTCTTTACCGTCTTGTCAGCTAGTTGCAGCAGCATGGAGGTAGGCCTGGCTCTACCAATCTCCAGTCTTTTATATATAGCCAGCGACATCAGATTAATGTTGGCCCCCAAGTCACATAGAGCTTTGGCAAAAGCTAAGTTTCGAATGGTACAAGGAATTGTAAAACTCCCTGGGTCAGACAACTTTTCAGCAATAGGACGCGTCACCACCGCACTACAAGTCTGAGTAAGGGTGACAGTAGCCAGATCTTGGAAGTCAAATTTTTTGGGCATCAAGTCCTTCATCATTTTAGCGTAACCATGTATTTCCTTCAGCGCATCAATCAATGGGATATTTACCGATATTTGGTTTAGCATGTCCAAGAACTTTTTGNTCTCACTCTGTGCACTGGGTTCTCCTTCAGTAGGTTGCACTGTTACCTTGGTCAAGTTTGTTGAATCATCAAGTTCAATCGGCATGGGTACCAGTGTCTCGGCCTGCCTGCTTTCACGATCTCTCTCCAGTTCCAAGTCTAAGTCCCTGCCATTGCAGAGACTCACTGCCATCACCTGCCTTGGGCCCTTGTCCATAGGATTTACCTGAGTGTCTGCAGGTAAAGTCCTACGAGGACGATTGTTCACTACCATAGATATCTGGCCCAACTGTACCTCAATATTTTTAATAGCCGCATCATGTACATCTACTCTCTCACTGATTTTGGTATTTGACCCAATAACCTGCTGCATCATACCTTCTAACCTGGAGAACCATCTTCTTGCCTTCCCCTCTGTTGATGTTGAGGAGGGTAGTATGCTTGTTGTTGATTCTGATGGTTATAACCTTGTGGCCTCTGATATGGTGCTGCATTAACTTGTGGTCTCATGACACCCATATTTCCACTTTTCTGCTGTTGGTGAGGTGGTCTATACAGTTGAACTTGCTGACCCCAGTTCCGGCCCCCTTGTCTCTAGCTTCCACAATTTGACACATAATTCATGTTTTCTGGATAAGGAGGGTGATCACATTCTGCATTCCACTGATTACCAAATGGTTGACTACTGCAAGATGTGCATAAGCCCCCATTGGTTGTATCAACGAGGTGTACCTGCTGCGTTTGCCCTGATTCCTCCACCTTCTTAGTTAATATGCTCATCTGTATTATCAAGGTGGCCACGTTCTCTGCAATAGTATTTGGTACTGACTGAACGATAGGAATAATGGGTGCATTCCTGGTTGTCCATCCTGAATTCTGCACCATTTTATCAAGCAAGATATGACTTTCTCTCCATGTTTTGCTCAAGAATGCTCCATCAGCTGAGGCATCAACATTTGCCTTTACAGTATCAGTCAGACCCATACAAAAATGCTGCCCCAACATCTGCTCAGGAATACCATGATGTGGACAGATAACCAGCATTCCCTTAAATCGTTCCCTTGTCTCCTGCAATGTTTTAACTGGTTTTTGTCTGAAGCTCAAGATTTCATCAATTTGTTGAGCTGTCTTGTTGGGTGGATGAAATTTGTTCACAAACTGCTTAACTAACTCCTCCCATGTGGTAATGAAATTGATGGGGAGTGAATTTAGCCAAGTCTGGGCTGCTCCAGTCACTGAAAATGGAAATAACAACAGTTTTATTGCTTCCTGAGTGATGTTTGGCTGCCTATGTGTTTTGCAAATCGACATGAAATTCTTCAAATGCTGTTGGGGGTCTTCGATGTGTGACCCTGAGAATAGTCCCTTGTTCTGCAACAAGTGCAATATATTATTTGTAATCTGGAAGGACTCGACCTGTATTTGAGGGACTAGTATCGCAGTGGCCAAATTCTCTGCCGTGGGTTGTGCCCAGTCATATAAAGGAGCCTCTGCCCCTATCTGCGCAACTGGGTCTACAACATCATCCCCATTGTTGTTCCTGTTGTTTGGATATTCCATGTCGGGTTCAAGTTGTTCAATTGATGGTTGTTGTTTTCTTTTCCGGTTGGCCTGGTTTAGGTCCTTGAAAACTTTCTCGGGGTCTGATAAGGCTTCAAGTACTTCACCAGTTCTCGATGAGTTTCTATGCATGCACCTGTACAACCAAGTTAGCAAACGTTAAACTTTCAATGTATAAATGAAAATTGAAGAAAATTGACTATAATTCAGAATTTTGTATTTCTTCCAACTCTAATTGATAAGACCGTTAATTCCCCGGCAGCGACACCAAAATTTGATCATGCTCAACTATGTCTTATAGAAAGACTAAACGGGCGTTGCAAATATAATCCGGGGTATTATGCCCAGAGTCGATCCCACAGGAAATTTACGTATCAACCAAGCCGTCAGAATACTAAACTTTTACTTAATCAACTTCAAGAATATTGAATATCAATTGGTAATGTTTTACTACTTCTACTGAACGAAATTAATAAACTAAAGATTACTTAACAATGCGGTGTAAACAATTATAATAAAGGTCTAAGGTTATGGTTTTCCCCGTCGGTGAACTTCTTTCTTGGATACTTCCTATAGTTTGATTAGTTGTCTCTATCAATCATGAACACTATAGCTACCATAAATCTCTCTCAAGTAATTATGATAATTTACTAGACGAACTCTCTCAAGTTACGCTAGCTAGATTGCATTGCAGCTCACTTTAGATTGCACCCGAAGTATCGTTATTTCTAATCCAACCTCTAAACCTCGGTTATGAATTTCGTCTATACTTCGGGAGTGATGTTGTTCAAACAACTACCTAAATATGCACTCTCTCTCAAGTAGATACATAATAAATAGGAACAGCTAATTGAGGATCCTTTCAATTAACTACAACAAGAACTTAGTTGAACAAATAGAGATTAACAACCAACCAAAACTATATTAATATCACAATAAGTTCATTCCCCAACGGGTTCCACCAAAACCTTAGATTAAAGAAATTAGCTACTCATGCTCATAATAATCAACTCCAAAATAACTTGCATAATTAAATTACAAAGTAAGGAATAAAGGATGTAAAGATCAATGTTTTGATTTACTGAGTAGTTTTCCACAAGCTTCTCTTGTCTCCAATGGCAAAAATCCTTCAAAGTTGTGTTTTTGGGTCTATTTATATGTTTTGGAACAAACCCTAAACGTTTAGGATACTTCTAGTCGAACCGGAAAATACTTAAAGCCTTTAAAACTCGGACTGGGCTGGATTTAGGACCAGGCGTTACAGGCCAAACGCCTGGCTAACGCCTGGCCACCCTAGGCGTTAGGGCCCAAACGCCCCCCAAACGCCTGGCTAAGCCAGGCTTTACATCCCAAACGCCTGGCTATAACCAGGTTCACTCCTTTTTGACTCTTGAGCGTATTTTTAACGTTTATGCATCCGTTTAGCTCGGCTTCCATCTCCAATTCACCTACGCATGAAATAGACTCCATTATGCTCAAACGAGGTGTATTTTTACCATTAATGCACATAAAATATAAGGCACATAATGCGTTAAACCATGAATTATAACCACACATCACTTACTTATCCCTTGTAAATTCAAGTGTAGTCCTAATTATTACAAACATAATTTGTAAGATATTGTTGTTTGGTATCTAGATGTATTTCAGCCATAGTATAGCAGTACAACCTTATAACTAAGTATACTTATTCCAATCTTTTTCTATGATATGAAAATTAGATGTAAATTACACTTTAACTTGAAAGATTAGAAACTTAATTATCCGAGTCTTAAGAACCTACCTCTTCCATTTTTGTTTTTTAACCATTAAAAGACTAATTCTTCGCATTTTCTTCCCCCTTTTATGAGGCCTAGAATGTGTCTTAGCCTTCAACTTATAATAATAAATGTCAAGCACTGAATTGGTTTCAAGATCTATAAATACCTGGTCTGTCGAAAAGAACACATCAACAAGCAATTCCAAGTTCTTCAAAAGAAAAAAAAACAGTTTGTTTTCTCTCTGTCTGTAACACTCTTTGCTCAATTTTCAAACACAAAATTAATCATGGATAACTCCCAGAACATGAGCTACCAAGCTGGCCAAGCTAAGGGCCAAGCCCAGGTAATCTATATGTTATTTCTTGCACATTCACTTTCCCTTTACATACTAGCTAGATAACATGTGGTGACGAAACTAGAAATTTTAACAAGTGGAATTAAAAAAATACAAGAATATCATGTAAAGCAATTTTTGAATCACCTTGGTGGCGTTTTGTTATGTGTAATAAATTCAACAATTTATATTTATGACGATGTATATATTGTTATGCATCAGGAAAAGGGTAACCAGATGATGGACAAAGCTGCCAATGCTGCACAATCTGCCAAAGAAACAATGCAGGAGGTTTGGCCATTGTTATTCCATTATTTTGTTGTGTTCTATATATACATGACTAAAGTGTAACTCTTATAATCTATTAGCTGATGCATAAGAGAAGAAAATAAATAGTAATGTGTTATATTTGGTTGACAACATAATTTTATAGGCGGGGCAGCAAATGCAGGCCAAGGCACAAGGGGCAGCTGATGCAGTTAAAAATGCCACTGGCCTGAACAAATGAAGACCCTATTTTATACTTTTAGGCTGCCACATTTTCTTTCCCACTTCAGAATTTTGAAGTTTTTGTTTTCATTTCAAGTTAGAGACGCAACTTCGATCTGTTCCTTAGAATTGAGTATTGTTGAGGTTTAATTTCTTGTTTCTGAATTACATGAGAAGAAATAGAAGAAGCTGTTTATAGGTCGTACTGTCACAGCTTTCTGTCTTCTTTGTTTCACTAATAATACATAGTTTTTTGTTATATACATACTTTTTTGTTCTTTGTGTAATTCCCCTTCTTTGCATTTCTCGCATTCACAGTATGATCTTCTTTGTCTAACGCTTTTATCTGAGATATATTTAACTAAAAATTAAAAGTAGGATACTCATGATAAACCATGCGATAAATACTGGTTCTTCGCAACATTTGATAAAATTGGAATGCTACAATGGTCATCTTGCACAAGGATGACACACACAACTCGACGTAGTAATTATTGTTTTCCTCCTATCAAAGTTGAAAAGGTATCCGTAGGCATATGAATTTTATTAAAATTAAATTTATAAAATAATTTGGATTTTATTGGTCCAAATAAATATTATGAGCTAATATAATTGAATTAATTATATAAGTCCAATATATATGGATTAAATAAATAAGTCTTAATCCATTGGGCTAACCCATTTAATTGGGCTAAAGTGATGAATCCACTTTATTAAGCTCGAGATGTCATCTTCCTAGAGGCCCAGTTTGGTGCCACGTGTCAAATAACATGGCACACCAAGTCAAAGGAAAGAATCAATAGGATCATGCCACGTGTCAAAATGACAAGGCATGTTAAGTCACACTAAAAGGCCAATGAAACCGCGTCATGTGTGCAAGTGACATGTTCTGGCCAATCAAATATGACTTTGTCACACTTCAATTTGATTGGACGGAAAGAGTTTTTTCTTATCATAACTCTTCGCTCCCACAACTATAAATAGGGGTCTTCATAACTCAGAAAAGGGACCAGAACTTATAACAAGAAGCAAGAGAGAGCTCGTGGATCAAACGGCGCAAATTTCTCTACAAGTTCAAGTTTCAAGCAATCAAGTTCAAGAAATCAAGTTCAAGCTCTAGAACGAAGAACAAATCAAGGTCAAGTTCAAGCAATCAAGCTAAAGCTCAAGAACAAAATCATCGTTCGTGGCGACCACTACATATTCAAGATCAAGCTTAAAGGCCCTTGAATTTATTTACTGAGGTTTGATTCAGAGATAGGGAAGAATGAGGTGTTACGAGGGGGTGTATATTATTTTGACAACAAACCTGTCATTGTGAAAGCATGGCATGCAGACATGGAATTCACCACAGAAGAGCTATACATAGTCCCTACCTGGGTTAAATTTTCTGGGCTGGACTTCGAGTATTGGAGCCACAAAGGCCTAAGCAAAATTGGGAGCTTAATAGGACGACCATTGATGGTTGATAGTCACACAGAAAGGAAGGTGGGGTTGAGCTTTGCACGTCTTCTGGTAGAGGTTCAGATGGATACCAAATTGCCTGGCAAAGTATTCTTTAAGAATGAGAAAGGGTTGCTAATGGAACAGAAAGTGCACTATGATTGGAAGCCAACTTTGTGTAAAGTGTGCAGGAAATATGGACATGATGGCCAAGTATGAAGAGCAAGGAAACAACAGCAAAATAAGTGATTCAAGTAAAGATAAGGAGGCAGTAGCCGAGGACAGCAAGGGGAGGCAACAACAATGCAACAGGACAGCAGAACACTCAGCCTAGGTAGGACAATGCAGGTTGGGTGACTCCTCTAAATGCTACAAGACCAACAGGTCGACATTCACAGCAGGGTAAAGGACCTGGAGACGAAATCTATCAAAATATTTTTCAAGTGTTGGAGATAAATGAGAAGGCTATCAATGAGAACAGTGCAAATACAATTGTTAGAAACGTGGGAGGGAAAATACTTCCTCCCAGTGGTAATGGATAACATGTTATGTTAGAATGTTAGGTATATGAATGTCCCTAACAAACAAAAGAGGTAAAACTCCTTTGTAATAAAGAAGAGAAAGGTTTGATTAAAATGTTGGAAACAAAAATAAAGGCTGAGAAAATTAACCAAGTGACTAGTAAGTTATTTGGTGGGTTGGGGTGTATAACTAACTTGAGGGAGCAATATAATGTGAGAATATGGATGTCATGGAGACAAGAGTGTTACAAAATTAACCTTATCTCTATGAATGCACAAGCAGTCACTTGTGAGGTTACTCATAATAGCCTGCAAGTTACTTTTATGATGACTGTACTGTATGCTTTCAATACAAAGGAAGATAGAAGAAGTCTATGGAGTTATTTAGATGTAGTGAGCAGAAGTATAGGGAGTTCATGGATTGTTATGGAAAATTTCAATTCTGTCTTGCACATTGAAGATAGAGTGGAAGGTAATCCTATAACTATGGCTGAAATAGCAGAATCTCATCAGCGTATATAACAACGTGCTATGGTTGAGCTACCAACAAGTGGAAGTAGGTATACATGGAACGACAAACATGGTGGTAGTAGGATCCTATCCAAGATAGACTGAGTGTTCATCAATATGATTGGCTAAACTTTATGCCAGTATTCATGGCACAATATCTAGAAGAGGGGATCAATGACTACTATCCACTCAAGTTATCAGCTGAAAATACACCTAGGAGGGAAAAAGCTGCCTTCAAATACTTCAATGTATGGGCCACTCACCCTAACTTTCTTGATGTAGTCAAGGAGGGATGAGAACATGAAATAATAGGGTGCAATATGTTCAGTGTTGTCAAGAAATTAAAGATGCTAAAAAAAACTAAAAGTGTTAAATAGAAGGTATTTCAAAAATATTGTTGCAACAACTGATGCATATAGGTCGGCTGTGGCTAGAGCACAAGCAGAACTTCATAGCAATCCATTAGATGCTCGACTGCAGGCACAGAAACTTCAGCAGTTTCAAAAGTTCAAAAGGTCATCTTATCTAGCTGAAGTATTCCTACAACAAAGGAGCAAAGTTACATAGATTAAGCTGGTGATGATAATAATAGTTACTTCTTTTCTATGATTAAACACATGAGATTACAACAAGCTATAATCTAGCTAGCTGACAAACTTGGAAGAATGAAATCAGATCAAGAAGAAATTGCAGAAATCTTTGTGGATTATTACCAAGAGTTGCTAGGAACCAAGGGTAGGAACATGACACATTCTTTTCAAAGCTTTATAACGAATGGGAAGACTTCCAACTACCCAAAAAATGTAGTTGTTAAGGCTATATACATCTGCAGAGGTAAAGTCTGCTATGTTTAGTATTGATGAAATAAAGAGTCCAGGACCAAATAGTTATGGGAGTGGTTTTATAAAGAATCCTGGTCAATTATTGGTGAGGAGGTGACTACTGCAGTTCTGGAATTTCTTGAGAATGGGGAACTACTTACTCAGGTTAACTCAACTATCATAGCTCTTATACCAAAAGTGGAGAATCCCCAGCAGGCTAGCCAATTCAAGCCTATCTCATATTGCAATGTTCTCTACAAGTGTATTTCTAATATCATTTGTAAGAGATTAAGGAAAATCATTCCACTGATTGTAGCAGACAGCCAAATAGGAAGATCTCTAGTTCATAATGTGCTCATATGTCATGATATACCGAGGCACTACAACAGGAAAACTACCCCAAGGTGTTTGATGGAGATTGACCTAAAGAAAGCCTATGACATGGTTAGATGGAAATTTCTGGAGCAAGTGCTTAAAATCTATGGATTTCCTATGCCATTTATACAATTAATCATGGTGTTTGTTGCAGCAACTACATTTACAATAAAAGTGAACGGTGGTGGATTTGGCTATTTTGAGGGGACGAGAGGGCCTAGACAGGAAGATCTCATGTCTCCATTAATGTTTGTTCTAGTTATGGAGTATCTAACTAGAGGTTTGAACAAAATGAGCGAGCTTCCAGACTTCTAGTTTCATCCTATGTGCAAGAGTACTAAGCTTACTCACCTGATTTTTGCAGATGACTGATCTCTTCCAATTTCACACCTCAATTAAAGGTTATGAAATTGTCGATTGCAATGATAGTACCTAACAAGAGTCGAGGTCGAATTTCGCAGGGAGCTATAGATGAGAGTTAGGAGTATATATTGTGGTGTGTGAGTTTGATTATTTTAATTTACACTTCCACAAAATTGGGTTGTTTTAAAGGCTAATTTAAATCTAAGATTGAAAATTTGAGGAATAAAACTAAGAGATTGTTTTTGTTGTTTTTTAAGTTTTGTAAAAAGCCTAGGGCTATGACATTCACCTAGGTGTTTGCCTAATGGGATATAAACCTTAGTGCTTGTTTATTGATCGAGGTGTATTATAGCTATCAACTCTCAATTACCCACTCAATACCTCTCGGTCAGAGAGTGATTTTGCCCAATTTGGCTTACTCAAGTCCAAATGGGTATTGAACAAAATGGTTGATAAAATCTCAAGTCGAGTTGTTATTGTCTCTAGTTTGAACCCTTTAATTGGGATTGTCAATCTCTCGATTGACCCAATTTCTTGGTAGCCAAGTTTTCTGTCACGACCCCAAATCATAAACCGACCGTGAGGGCGCCTATAGTGGAACTAGGCTAGCTAACTACCGCATGTTTGCAATTTCTTTTAAAAATCCCAATAAAGTTTCAAGGATTTCACAAAAATATACAGAAATTACTGAATATAATAGGCCAATATACAGCGCCACCAACCCCAAAACCTGGAGTCAACAAGTTATGAGAATCTACGAGAATAAGCAAAAATATACTATTATAATACAAACCTCCGAATGAAATCTAGATACAACAAGAAGGGAAAAACAGAGATGTTGCGAACGCTAAACAGCTACCTCTATATCCCGCAATCCGGATCCGCGCGGAATAAATGGCTAAGGCTCGATATCTGCACTTGAATCTGCACACAGAGGTGCAGGGAGTAATTTGAGTACGTCAACTCGGTAGTAATGAAAATAAATCAAGTCTAAGCAGCAAGGAAACACATAAAATCAATGCCATCAAATCAAAATATATACAGCCTTACTTTTCAATAGTGTAAACATAGATATACGAAATCATCATGCTTTAAAATCAACTTTAGAAAAAGTCCTTTAAAGAATGCGCATTTTTAACAACTTTAAAACGAAGGATTTGGTATGCAAATTAATGTAGTAAAATCATAAGTAGCCCCTCGGGCAAAAATATGTATCATAATCAGCTCCTCGGGCATGCCTCACAATCACTCAGCACCTCACAGTCACTCATGCCTCCCAATCACTCGTCACTCGGCACTCGGTGCGCTAACTGGGGGTGTGTACAGACTCCGGAGAGGCTCCTTCAGCCCAAGTGCTAATATCACTCAGCACCTCACCATCACTCTTGGCCCTTGGCCACACTCAGTAGAACCACTAAAAAGGCCACTCGGGCGAATCGGTAAAACAGGGTACTCGACCCAAAATATCATTTTAATGCTCATGTAGTGTAAATCAGGCTGAATTTCGAAAAACAGTATGCACAATGAGGCTGAGTGAAATCATCAACATATAGTGAGGAAAAAACAGCAGTAAAAAGCTCCCAAGGGATCTAAACAGATCGGCACGAGGCCCCAAACACGGATTATAGCCCAAATATTTCACGAATCTTTAGAACATAATTTAACATAAGGTCTTGAGTAAATATGCAACTTATTAGTTGCCGCGTAGAGGACCTAGTCCAATCCAAAAATCAGTATGCGCCACATACTCGTCATCTGACATGTGCGTCTTTCTAAAATCAGTGAGAAAAATGCAGTCCGGGGTTCCATACCCGCAGGACAAAATTTATAACCATTACTTACCTCAACCGGGCGAAAACACTAGTCCGCACTGCTCTTGCCCCTCAAATTAGCCCCCGATTGCTCCGAATCTAGCCAAAACCAGTTTAACATCATCAATATATACCCAAGGAACACAACCCAATCGAAAACTACCAAATTATACAAGAATCGAAATTTGGCCAAACCCGAGCCTCGGGCCCATGTCTCGGAATTAGATAATTTTAACATCACTAAAAACCTCATCCTCCCACGATTCTACTCATACCAAAATCATCACAATCGGATCACAAATGCCTACCCAAAACCTCAAAAGAATTTCCAATCCTCCACCCTTTTCTTCCTAACCTTTTCCTACTTAAATCCTTAAATTTTCAAGCGTAATCCGAACAAAATAGCATAGGAACGATCTTAGTAACCAAAGAACATACCTTTACTAAAGAATCTCGAGTTTCCTTCTCCAAATCGTCTTCAAAGAACTCCTCCAGCATGCAAAAATGGTGAAAATAAGAGAATTTTTGCGGAGGCCCTTTATATACTGTTTCTGCCAGCATTTCCGCACCTGCGGACATTTAGCCGCACCTGCGGACCCGTACCTGCGGTCCCCGGTCCGCACCTGCGGAATCCCACTTAACGGACAAAAACTCGCACCTGCGGCCAATCCTCCTCACCTGCGACTTTGCAGGTGCGGCCCAAACATCGCACCTGCAGAAAAATCCCCTGTCTAGACTTTTTCGCACCTGCGCACTGCCCATCGCACCTGCGGCTAACCACCCGCAGGTGTGGCCAACACCAGAAATCACACCAACAACTATTTCTTCAAATTTCCAAGTTCAAAAACCCCGCCAACCATCAGAAATCAATCCCGAGCCCCTCGGGGCCCCAACCAAACATACCAACACACCCCATAGCATTATTCCAACATAGTCGAGCCTTCGAAATACCAAAACACCAAAATCACATCAAATTCAAGCCTATGAACTTTGAAACATCCAAATTTCACCAACTACGCCGAAACCAACCAAAACACCTCCGATTGACCTGAAATTTTGCAGACATATCCAAAATGACATTACGAACCTGATCGAACTTCCGTAATTCCATTCCAACCTCGATAGCCTATTTTCCATTGCCGAAAGGAAATTGCCAAAAACTAACTTTCGCCAATTCAAGCCTAATTCTACACCGGACATCACAAAAATATTCTGAACACACTCCTAAGTCCCAAATCACCTAATGAAGCTATCCGAGCCATAAAATGAGCATTCCGAGGTCGTTTACCAATAAGTCAACTCTCAGTTAACTTCCTCAACTATTAGGCTACTTTAAGAGACTAAATGCCTCAATTCTCACCATAATCACTCCGGACCAAAACCAACTGACCCAACACAACAAAAACAGGATAGCAATATATAACAAATGCAGAAATGGGGGAAACGAGGTAAATCTCACGGAACGACTGGCCGGGTCGTTACATCCTCCCCTTCTTAAACAAACGTTCATCCTCGAACGGGTCTAGAAATATACCTGGAGTCTCGAATAAGTGAGGATATCTTCCCCGCATCTCCCGCTCGGTCTCCCAGGTGGCATCCTCCACCGGCTGCCCTCTCCACTGAACCTTCACTGAGACTATATCCTTAGACCTCAGCTTCCTGACTTGTCGACCCAAAAAGCCACTGGCTCCACCTCATATGACATATCACCCTCGAGCTGAACTGTGCTGAAGTCCAAAACATGGGAAGGATCACCAACATACTTCCGGAGCATCGAAACATGGAATATTGGATGAATACTCGATAAACTGGGAGGCATAGCAAGCCTATAAGCCACCTCCCCAACCCTCTGAAGTACCTCAAATGGCCCAATTAACCTGGGACTCAACTTCCCTCTCTTCCCGAATCTCATAACACCCTTCATGGGTGACACCTTCAGCAACACCTTATCCCCAACCATGAAAGACACATCTCGGACCTTCCGGTCCGCATAACTCTTCTGCCTAGACTGCGCCATGTGAAGCCGCTCCTGAATCAACTTCGCCTTATTCAAGGAATCCTGAACCAAGTTTGTGCCCAATAGCTTAGCCTCGCCCGGCTCAAACCAACCAACCGAAGACCTGCACCTCCTACCATATAAAGCCTCGTACGGAGCCATCTGGATACTCGACTGATAGCTGTTATTATATGCAAACTCCGCTAGTGGCAGAAACTGGTCCCATGAAACACCAAAGTTAATCACACAAGCACACAACATATCCTCCAAAATCTGAATGGTACGCTCTGACTGCTCGTCGGTCTGAGGATGAAACCCTGTGCTTAACTCGACCTGAGTACCCAACTCTCTCTGCACGCCTCTCCAAAAATGGGATGTGAACTGAGTGCCTCTGTCGAAAATGATAGAAACTGGAAGCCCATGCAATCGGACAATCTCCCTGATATAAATCTCAGCTAACCTCTCTGAAGCATAAGTAGTACCAACAGGAATGAAGTGCGCGGACTTGGTCAGCCGATCCACAATAATCCATATAGCATCAAACCTCCTTGAAGTCTGTGGGATTCCAACTACGAAGTCCATGGTGATCCGCTCCCACTTCCACTCTGGAATATCAAATCTCTGAAGCAATCCACCTGGTCTCTGGTGCTCACAAACTCCATAATATCCTTCTTCATCCTCCTCCACCAATAATGCTGCCTCAAATCCTGATACATATTCGCGGCACCCGGATGGATGGAATACCGCGAACTATGAGCCTCTGCTAGAATCAAATCTCGAAGCCCATCTACATTGGGCACGCAAATCCGGCCCTGCATCCTCATGACCCCATCATCACCAATAACCACATCCCTGGAATCACCGCGACGGATCCTATCCTGAAGAACAATCAAATGTGGATCATCATACCGGCATGCTCTAATCTGATCGTAAAAAGAAGACCTGGAGGCTACACAAGCCAAGACCCGCGGGGGCTCTGATAGGTCCAATCTCACCAACTGACTCGCTAAGGCCTGAACATCAAGGGCTAAAGGCCGCTCTGCTATGGAAGGTAGGCTAGACTCCCCAAACTCACTGCTCTGCGACTCAAGGCATCGGCCACTACATTGGCCTTCCCCGTATGATATAAGATAGTGAGCTCATAATCCTTGAGGAGCTCTAACCATCAACTCTGACGCAAATTCAAGTCCTTCTGCCTCAGCAGATACTGCAAACTACGATGATCAGTGAAGATCTCACACTACACTCCATACAAATAGTGCCACCAAATCTTCAAGGCATGAACAATGGAAGCTAACTCAAGATCGTGCACTGGATAATTCTTCTCGTGCACCTTCAACTGTCTGGACGCGTAGGCAATCACCCTACCGTCCTACATCAATACCGTCCTAATCCAACTCTAGAAGAATCACAATAAACTGTGTAAGAACCCGAATCAACATGCAAAATTAGTATTGGTGTTGTAGTCAATGCTGACTTGAGCTTCTGAAAGCTCTCCTCACACTCATCAGACCTTCTTAACGGAGCACCCTTCTGGGTCAATCTGGTCAAAGGCGAAGCAATAGAAGAAAATCCCTCCACAAAGCGACGGTAATACCCGCCAAACCAAAGAAACTCCTAATCTCTGTAGCTGAGAACGGTCTAGGCCAACTCTGCACCGCCTCTATCTTCTTTGGATCAACCTGAATCCCCTCACTAGACACCACGTGCCCCAAGAAAGATACCGAACCAAGCCAAAACTCACACTTGGAGAATTTCGCATAAAGCTTCTCCTCCATCAACCTCTGTAACACAACTCTCAAATGCTGAGCATGCTCTTCCTGGCTACGAGAATAAACCAGGATGTCATCAATGAACACAATGACGAAGGAATCAAGATAGGGCTGAAACACGTTGTTCATCAAATGCATGAACGTAACTGGGGCATTGGTCAGCCCAAATGACATAACCAAGAAATCATAATGACTATATTTGGTCCTGAAAGCAGTCTTCGGAATGTCAGAATCCTGAATTCTCAACTGATGATACCCAGATCTAAAATCGATCTTGGAAAACACTCTGGCTCCTTGAAGCTGGTCAAACAAATCATCAATGCGGGGCAAGGGATACTGGTTCTTCACCGTAACCCTGTTTAGCTGCCGATAGTCAATATACATACGCATGGACCCATCCTTCTTCTTTACGAACAATACCGGTGCACCCAAGGTGACACACTAGGCCGAATGAACCCCTTATCCAGGAGTTCCTGAAGCTACTCCTTCAATTCCTTAAGCTCCACTGGTGCCATACGATAAGGTGGGATAGAAATAGGTTGAGTGTCTGACACCAAGTCAATACCAAAATCAATATCCCTATCAGGTGGTATGCCTGGCAGGTCTGCAGGAAACACATCCGGAAAGTCACGGACCAGAGGAACTGAATCAATAGCGGGAGTCTCACCACCGACATTCCTCACAAAGTCCAAATAAGATAAACACCCTTTCTCCACCATGCGCTGAGCCTTTAGGTAAGAAATCACCTACTAGGCATATACTCGGAAGAACCTCTCCACTCAACCCTCGGACGCCCCGACATAGCTAAGGTCACGGTCTTAGCGTGATAATCAAGAACAGCATGGCACGGAGATAACCAATCCATGACCAAAATCATGTCAAAATTGACCATGCTGAGTAACAATAGGTCCACTCGGGTCTCCAGACCCCTAATAGATATCATGCATGACCGATACATGCGGTCTACAACAACAGTATCGCCCACCGGAGTCGACACATGAACAGAGGTGACTAGAGACTCACGGGGCACATCTAGAAAACCGGCAAAATATGAAGAAACATAGGAATATGTAGAACCAGGGACAAATAAAGCCAAGGCATCACGGAAACAGACTGAAACAATACCTGCGATCACGGCATCTGAGGCCATAGCATCCGGTCTGGCTAGAAATGCATACATGCGAGCCTGACCTCCCCCTGTTCGACCTCCCCCTCTAGGGGGGTCTCTGGCTGACTGACCACCACCCCTGGCTGCCTGGGCGGGTGGTGAAGTGACTGGAGCTGAAGTCGAGGGCTGGCCCCTCTGCTGAGAAGATCCACCGGAACGACGGGGACACTGCCTCCACCCGTGCCCGAACTCTCCACACTCAAAACAACTCCCTAGAGCTGGAGGCGGGGACTGATGGAAACCCCTAGCACCCGTACAACCACTGGAAGACTCCTGCATAGAAGAACCTTGAACTACAGGTGCTCGAGCTGCACTCTGAGCTGAGAGGTCACCAAATGAAGTACGGCCTGACTGAGAACCACGTGGACCCTGCCCCGAGGAGGTACCACTATATGGTGGATGGCCTGACTGAGGAGGCCTGAATGAACGACCCCTACCCTGCTGAAACTTCCCCTGAAGGGAGCACCACTGGAACTGCCCGAACCACGAGGCCTCTGGGCCTCCCACTCCTGGCGGCGAACGGACTCAATATCTCGAGCTATGTCAAAAACCTGCTCGAATGAAGTACCCGATACTCTCTCCCGAGTCATAAATAATCGAAGCTGATAAGAAAGACCATCAACAAACCTCCTCACCCTCTCCCTATCAGTAGGGATAATCTGAAAATCATGCCTAGCCAACTTGAAAAATCTCATCTCGTACTGAGTAACTGATAACTCTCCCTGGCACAGCTTCTCAAACTACCTGCGCTCCTCCTCTCTGTGGGACTGAGGAACATACTTCTCCAAAAAGATCGTGGAGAACTGCTGCTAGGTAAGAGGTGATGAACCAACCGATCGACGCCTCTCGAATGACTCCCACCAGGTAAAGGCAGCACCCGCAAACTGAAATGTAACAAATGAGACCCCACTGCTCTCCAAAATACCCGCGGTACGCAGTATCCTCTGGCACCTATATAGAAATCCCTGAGCATCCTCGCCCTCTGTACTGCTGAAAGTCGGAGGCTGAAGTCTGCTGAATCTCTCCAACCTGCGCTGCTCGTCCTCAGGCATAATAGGGACCACATAATCCTGGACCGGAGCAACTAGCTGAGCTGGGGCTGCCCCCGGTGCCTGAATACCCTGTGCAGCCAGCTCAGGTGCCCGGGCAGCTGGAGTCTGATTGCCTCCCCCGGCCTGAGCTGTGGTGGAAGTAGAAGACATGGCGACTACCTGAGCCAAACTGGTGCATACTGTTAATATCTGAGACAGGGTCTCCTAAAGACCCGGAATAACCATAGGCACTGCTGGTGCCTGAGCCTGTCCCGCTGGGACACCATCGGCGGGAACCTGATCCTGATCGATAGGGGGATCCTGTGGTACCGCCTCGGCTGCCGCGCGGACTGGCCCCTACCTATACCACGGCCTCGACTTCTTGGTGGTCTAGTCGGTGACTTGTCACTCTGATCGGTATGGCGTGTCCTCACCATCTATGAGAGAATGAAACAACGTAAGTTCAGATTTCAAGAATCAATAGATCAGCACGAAAGAGTTCAAGAAAGATAGAAATGTTTCCTAAAAGTTCGGCAGCCTCTCGAAGATAAGTACAAACGTCTCCGTACCGATCCGCAAGACTCTACTAAACCTGCTCATGATCGTTGAGTCCTATGTAACCTAGGGCTCTGATACCAAACTGTCACGACTCCAATCCTAAACCGGACGTGAGGGCGCCTATCGTGGAACTAGGCTAGCCAACTACCGCATGTTCACAATTTCTTTTTAAAATCCCAATAATGTTTCAAGAATTTCATAAATATACAGAAATTACTGAATATAAAAGGCCAATATACAGCACCACCAACCCCAAAACCCGGAGCCAACAAGTCATGAGCATCTAGGAGAATAAGCCAAAATATACTATTATAATAAAAACCTCCGAATGAAAGCTAGATACAACAAGAAGGGAAAAACAGAGATGATGCAGACACTGAACAACTACCTCTATATCCCGCAATCCGGATCCGTGCGGAATAAATGGCTAAGGCTCGATATCTGCACCTGAATCTGCACACAGCGGTACAGGGAGTAATGTGAGTACGCCAACTCAATAGTAATGAAAATAAATCAAGTCTAAGCACCAAGGAAACACATAAAATCAATGCCATTAAATCACAATATACACAACCTTACTTTCCAACAGTGTAAACATAGATATACGAAATCATCATGCTTTAGNGCTCCTTCATCCCAAGCGCTAATATCACTTAGCACCTCACCATCACTCTTGGCCCTCGGCCACACTCAGCAGAACCACTTAAAAGGCCCCTCGGGCGAATCAGTAAAACAGGGTACTCGACCCAAAACATCATTTAAATGCTCATGTAGTGTAAATCAGGCTGAGTTTCGAAAAACAGTATGCACAATGAGGCTGAGTGAAATCATCAACAAATAGTGAGGAAAAAATAGCAGTAAAAAGCTCCCTAGGGGTCTAAACAGATCGGCACGAGGCCCCAAACACGGCTTATAGCCCAAATATTTCATAAATCTTTAGAACATAATTTAACATAAGGTTTTGAGTAGATATGCAACTCATTAGTTGCTGCGGAGAGAACCTAGTCCAATCCAAAAATCAGTATGCATCACATACTCGTCATCTGACATATGCGCCTTTCTAAAATCAGGGAGAAATATGCAATCCGGGGTTCCATACCCTGAGGACAAGATTTATAACCATTACTTACCTTTACCGGGTGACAACACTATTCTGCAATGCTCTTGCCCCTCAAATTTTCTCCCGATTGCTCCGAATCTAGACAAAACCAGTTTAACATCATCAATATATAACCAAGGAACACAACCCAATCAAAAACTACCAAATTATACAAGAATTTTGAAATTCGGCCAAACATGAGCCCCGGGCCCACGTCTCGGAATTCGATAATTTTAACATCACTAGAAACCTCGTGCAAAAATCGCGGAGGCCCTTTATATACTATTTCTGCCAACATTTCCGCACCTGCGGAAATTTAGCCGCATCTGCGGTCCCAGGTGCGCACCTGCGGAATCCCACTTAACGGACAAAAACTCGCACATGCGGCTTCCAGGTGCGGCCCAAACATCGCACCTGCGGAAAAATACCCTGCCTAGACTTTCTCGCACCTGCGCACTTCCTATCGCACCCGCGACATCACACCTGTGGCTAACCACCCGCAGGTGCGGCCAACACCAGAAAATCACATCAGCAGCTATTTCTGCAAATTTCTAAGTTCAAAAACCCCGCCAACCATCCGAAATCAATCCCGAGACCCTCGGGACCCAACCAAACATACCAACACACCCCATAGAATTATTCCAACTTAGTCGAGCCTTCGAAACACCAAAAACAACATGAAAACACCAAAATCACATCAAATTCAAGCCTATGAACTTTGAAACTTCCAAATTTCGCCAACTACGCTAAAACCAACCAAAACACCTCCGATTGACCTGAAATTTTGCAGACATATCCAAATTGACATTACGAACCTGCTCCAACTTTCGGAATTCCATTCCGACCCTGATAGCCTATTTTCCACTGGCGAGCGAAAATCGCCAAAAACTAACTTTCGTCAATTCAAGCCTAATTCTACACCGGACATCACAAAAATATTCTGAACACACTCCTAAGTCCCAAATCACCTAATGAAGCTATCCGAACCATAAAATCCGCATTCCGGGTTCATTTACCAATAAGTCAACTCTTAGTTGACTTCCTCAACTATTAGGCTACTTTAAGAGACTAAGTGCCTCAATTCTCACCATAATCACTCCGGACCCAAACCAACTGACCCAATAGAACAAAAATAGGCTAGCAATATATAACAAATGCATAAATGGGGGAAACGGGGTAAATCTCATGGAATGATCGGCCGAGTCGTTATATTTTCCTATACTAAGTCTTCCTTTCTCAAGTAGAGACTAAGTCAAAATAGGCATGAACTAATGTTTGGAACTATTAATTGCACCAAATAAAACATGAAAAAGGCTAAATAATAAACACCCAATCATAAACAAGCATTAAATTAAACATCCATAAGGTTTACACACTAGGGTTGGGTCACAACCCTAGTGAAAATCTAGCTACTCCCACTTGAAATTGAAGAAATAGATGAATAAATGATAATTAAACTCATATCGCAAGATTAAAATGATAAAATCTATGTTAGAATAGCTCAAAATATAGAAAAACTACTAAAATAAGTAAAGATAAACGGCTACAGGAGCTGCTGATATCAAAAGTTGATCTTTATTTATCCAGTGCTGGAAATTTCGGACAAAAATTCCCTTCGGGAGATTCTGCATCCGCACAATTCCATGTGCGGTCCGTAAAATTCTTCAACTTGCCAAGACTAGAAGTCTGCGGCCGCATAAATCTGATTTGCGGTCGCAACGCACTCTTTCTGCGGTCTGCAGATTTGTAACTGTTACTGCATCTTGCTCTTCTGCGGTCCACACTTTTACATCTGCGGCCGCATAGCACTTCTTCTGCGGCCTACACAATTCTTGTGCGTCCGCACTTTTGATGGAGTTGGAATGCACATTCTCTGAACTTTGCTCATGACCCAGCTTTTTCAGCCATACAATTAATGTGCGGACCGCACTTTGCACCAAACTCTGCTGGCTTTTCCTTCATCATCTGCAGCCGCAGGTGATATTCTACGGTCTGCACTTTTGAGATTCTGTGCCTTTTATTTCATTGAGTTCAGATTACTCCTTTTTGAGTTGGATTTCATCTCGGGAGTTCATCTTCCAATATTCCTGCAATTAAGCACATTTCATTAGTTTCCGAAAATACAAGTAAACGCTTTTAGAATAAAATAAAAGCTAAAAAGCGCTAATAATTAGTCAAAATCTCCACTTATCAATGACCTGATGTTGTTTTGCAAAGGCAATAATATCCAGTCCATTCACAATTTCACATAATGATGGAAGTAGTGAATCACTTTAGTGAAGCTTCAGGATTGGTGGCTAATATGAAAAAATCTAATATATTCTTAGCAGGGATGTATGAGGAATTAAAGCAGACAATCTTGAGTAACACAGGTTTCTCAGTGGGTACTTTTCCTATGAGGTATCTTGGGTTACCTTTAACATCAAGTAAGTGGAGCAAAGTTGAATGCCATCAACTAGTGGAGAAGATTACCAAGAAAATTAATTCTGGCTATGCAAAACAGTTATTCTATGCTGGTAGACTGCAAGTTATTAATGTTGTTCTCTTTGCAGTGTACAATTTTTGGGGAGCTGTCTTTTTACTTCCACAAAGTGTCATTAAAGAAGTAGATAGAAAATGCGAGGAGTATCTATGGGGCATAGGAAAATGGCGTTGGTAGCATGGGACTTATTATATAGACCAAAGAAGTGTGAGGTTAAACATCAAGGGGTGTAAACTATGGAATGTGGCATCTGTTGGAAAAATTTTATGGCAACTAGTGACTAATAAGGAAGTTGTGTGGGTGAGATGGGTGCATGGTGTGTATATTAAGACATGTAGGAGCCTTTGAGATCACAATTCATGGTACAATGGTATACATATACCTTGACTGGAAATGGTGCTTACTCTGTTTCAAGCAACTATAATACCATGCTTGGCCATATGTCAAGAAGCTGGGAAATGAATTTGGTATGAAGTGGAGTTATGTTACCCAGACACAAATTTGGTTATGGTTAGCAAATCAACAAAAATTACAAACAAAGGAGCAGTGGCGATTGTTGGATGTTGCATGTGTGACCTTGTAGTACTAGAGTCTCAACAACATCTATTTGGCGATTGTTATTGGGTGAAATCTATGAGAGGATCATTGGCAAGGTGGTCAAACGTTAATATACCAGACATGGCAATACCTGAAACTTTGTTGTGGATTAGAATGAGGCATGGGAAGCAATTTAGAAAGGAAGTAGCATCAACAATGATAGGTGTAATAGTATACCATACTTGGCAAGCTAGGAACTGGAAAATTTTCAGACAAATCAACTTAAACATAGAATTCTGTATTGGTTAAATCAAGAAAGAGCTCACAAAAAGACTAAGAATGTGTGCAAAGCCCAGAAGAGCAAGACACTGTCTATTATTGATAAAAATATTGTGTAGTTAGTTTGTGCGAATTCATGTATTAAATTAGATATATCAGAGGTCGTGATGTACTGAGATGTGCTTAGTACACTCGATGCTCTTAGGATGTAAGCTTTTGATTGTTATGGTAATATTCACAGATTATTATTATTATTATTATTATTATTATTATTATTATTAATATATATCAAAAGCATGAAGCCCTTAGCAAAATATCGTTCGCCTTTTTTACCCTTTAAAAATAAAGTTTACATTGGACAAAATAGTTATTTTATTACCTTTTTTAATATTTAGGGATTCTAAATCTGCTAAAAAAATTCTTATTAAATCTAGATCCTATTTAGGGTTAGAAAAGCACATCAAATAAAAAAAGGCAATTGGTTAGATCGACAAAACCTCCTCCACCACTTTTTATCTACATACCTCTAAATTCACAAGTAAAAATCTCTGAAAGGAAGACATTAAAAGTCCAATTTGCATAAGGATTATTCTGTATTACGAATAAATCTTCATGCACTTGAAACTTGACTATAAGTATCTCATTTATAATTTTTTTATGCAAAGACAACTGATTTGATTCTCAGCTTGCCATCAAACCAGATTATAATATCTGAAGCTTTAGTTTATAAACTAAAATATGCATTCTTTAGTGCGCTTCATGCGGTTTTCCTGGATTACTTGTTAGTATACCTAATATATATGATATGCATTGTTGTCTTCTTAAAATAGCCCAATGGTCTTAAATTATGTGTAGTTTTTATTTCATAACTTATGGGTTATTAACTTTGAACAATTTGGGAATGTTGAGATAATTGTTAAGTTATAACAGAATTAAAGCTATAATAGGTGTGGATTCTTGTATTCTTCAGTTGAAAGCCAAAAAAATTCCCTAAGGTTTTAGGGTAATTAAACCTTGAATTTCGGAAGCAAAATTCTTTTTTCTACTAGTGGGTTGTTGCGCTTTACTTTTAATTAAGAAAAAAAATCTTGATTGGCATTGCTTTTGTTCTAGGAACATGCATTATTCTACTTAATCAGGTCTTGAAATTTTTTATTTTTCTCGATTGTCATATGCATTCAAGTACATCTCATATACAATGTTAGCAAAACTTCAGGCTTTGTGTTACTTTGATGATATCTAATTCAATATGTTGCATTCATTGGTTTTTTAAATTTGTTATTGACGGTGATCTACATATTTAATTTAAAGATGATGAAGTTATTGTTAAACTAGAAAATTTATTATCTTAATTTATTTTGAAACATCTTCATTATCGAAAATAGAAGAATCAATGTTTTGTTAATCTTAGATTCTGTGTATATCAATTTGATTAGCAAAGATCTCACGATATGATGATCAATTCCCAGTTAAAGCAACAAGGTGAATTTTGAGAAATTTAAGACTAAAGATAATTGTGAATTGATTTCTTCAAAAAGAAAATCAGGTGTCTGTGTGAAAAGAGCCATCACAAGAGAGTGTAACGATCCTTCCGGTCGTTTCGAGAGTTATAGCCTCGTTTCCCTAATTTCTACTTCTTTTGTGCTTTACAGTTGTATTTTACCATACCAGGTTGGTTGGTTCGGGTCTGGAGTGGTTTCGGAGTGAATTGAGACACTTAGTCTCTTTATTAGAAGCTTAAGTTGAAAAAGTCAATCGGATATTGACTTGTGTGTAAACGACCTCGGATTCGAATTTTGATGGTTCCTTTAGATCCATTAGGTAATTTTGGACTTAGGAGAGTGTCTGGAAGGAGGTTTGTAGTAGAATTAGGTTTGAATCGGCGAAAGTTGGAAATTTGGCGATTTTGGTCGGCAGTGAAAATTTTGATATCGGGGTCATAATGGAATCGGAAGTTGGAGTAGGTTCGTGGTGACATTTTTTACGTGTGTGTAAAATTTGAGATCAATCGGACGTGGTTTGATAGGTTTCAGCGTCAAAACTCGAAAGTTTAGGAGTTCTTAGGCTTTAATCCGGTGTGATTCAGTGTTTTGATGTTGTTTTGAGTGATTCGAAGGTTCGACTAAGTTCATAAGGGTTTATATGACTTGTTGGTATGTTTGGTTGAGGTCCTGAGAGCCTCGGGTGAGTTTCGGGTGACTAACGGATCATTTTTGGCCTTTGGAAGATGGTTGATAGCTGCTGGTATTTTTCTTTTGGTTTCCTTATACGTGATAGCATAAGTTCATACTTCGATCGCGTAAGTGTATTATGTTGTGCATCGCAAACACGTGGTTGAAGTCGCGTTCGCGTGGAAGGATTTGAGCAGTAGAAGGAGGGGAGGAAATTGCTCTACGCGTTCGCATGGGGCTGGACGCGTTCGCGTAGGTTTGAGAGGCAGTGATCCGCGATCGCATGAGTGGTTCCCCGTTCGAGTAGGGTAAAAAGTGCGGGCAGTTTTCTTTGTTCTTCGCGATCGCGAGGCCATTTCCGCAATCGCGATTAAGGATAACTGGACAGCATATTTAAGTATTCAAAACTAGGGTTTGAGTTCATAACACAAAAATTTATTTGAGAGCTCGGTGGGAGGCGATTGTTGAAGAGATTTTCACATGGGTGTTTGGGGTAAGTGATTCTCACTTGGTTTTGACTAAATTCCGTGATTATTTCATCATTTAATTTGTAATTTGGGATGAAAACTAAGGGAAAAAGAGGAAGAACCCTTTAGTTAGATTTTTGAGGTTTTGAATGGGATTTTTATTATCGGATTTAAGAAAATTCGGTATGGTTATACTCGTGAGTGAATGAGCTTTTGGGTTTTGTGATTTTTGTCGAATTTTGAGACGTGGGCCCGAGGCTGGGTTCGGGCCAATTTCGGATTTTTGGCTATAATCCAGTATTTTTCTTGTGAAATTTATTCCTTTAACCCATATTGATTGTATGTATTTGCTTGTGGCTAGATTCGGGGCATTTGGAGGCCGGTTCGAGAATAAAGGGCATTCCAGAGTAGGATTCCTACGTTGTTGAGGTAAGTAACAGTCTTAAATCTGGTCTTGAGAGTATGAAACTCGTTGTTTGATATAATGTGACTGTTTGGAGGTGACACCCATGCTAGGTGACGGGTGTGTGAGTGTACGCTGTGACGGATTGAGACTTGGTCTGTCCCTTGAGACTGTAAAGTCTAATATCCTTTATTTGGGTTTATACGCATTTCTTGTCTGCTAGAAATTTGACTGCTTTTCATGTTAGAAATCATGCTTAGGCTATGTACCTGCTCATGGTAGTTTTACTCAGTCATAGTGATTCTTGTACATGTTTACCTTCGCCTCTATTATTTCCCTGCTGATACATTATAACACTTTGATTTGAGATGTTTTCCCTTCCTTTTTGACGGCTGTGAGACTAGAGATGTTCATGACTGAGTAAGGTTGAGGGCCTGTTTATGAGGTATTGTACCTTAGCACGTGAGTTTTCTGTGATCCAGATCCTCAGACACTTTCTCAAGTCGCAAGTACTGGGTCAGTACATTTCCAAAGAACATCCTAGAGAGCTTGCCAGCTCTTGTCTACTCCATCTGCTCGCACATCAAATAACCCACATTCACGGGCTGACCAATCATCAAGAAATAGATAAGGCACACATGCTCCCTCAAAATATATGTGATCACACCGTAAAATTATTGTGTTCACCAACTTCAAGCACACCTTTTGCGGCCTTCAAGAAACTTCACATTTGTCATAGTACCATGCGTTCTCCCTTTTTTTTTATGAATCCACACAACATTTGAATTGATAACACTTAAAGTGTGTCTAATATCTTGATAAATAGGGTGTGCAATGAACTCATACAATATCACGCTAGGGAAATCATGATTGTTTAGAAATTTTCACAATGCACCAAGTGAAAAGATAATCAACCTCCTGTGAATGGATACCAAATTCTCTGGGTCACAAACATCCCAAGAAGTATAAAATTCTCTAATAATGCCCATATTTGCCTCTCTCAAATTTTTGAACACAAAGCCCTACTCCATGTTATGCACGACTTCCCATATGTCGTTATACTTCGCACAAAGTATACTCACCAATAGCCATATTAGGGGTGTACTTGGGTGCGCGAAACTTCTTGTATCATGCCTTTTCGTAGGGTCGAACATGTTTGGTATCAAAGAGATATTTCTTCTTTTTTTGCGACTGAGCTGGAGCTGATGTGGAGGCCGACTACTTCCCTTTTACCTTGCTACTAGATACAACCTCAGTGCGATTCCTATTTTTAGGTAGTGGTGTTGAAGTGGAGGTCTTAGCCTAAGGCAGAGCTTTGGTTTAATCCAAATCCTTAGCCTTGGCTGCACTGGATTTTGGGCGAACCATTTTTCAAAGTACCTGAATCAGTTTAGCGATCCAAGAAAGAAATCATAAACGTGTCATAATGGCCCCACACTTTAAAGAACATATGCTAACTAGATAATCACAAGTTACTCAGGTTTTATTTGTTTAAATTTAGCACATTAGCATTCAAATAACTAGAGCGACACTAGGAAGCATGAATTATATGTAAAGCTTTCAACACTTGCCTGACTCCGTTGAGCCACCCTACACTTAATTCTTATGCTAATCATTTTCTAAAAACAAAATTATATCAATCTTGGAGATTCGGGCTCTAACGGGGACTTAAATTTCCTTTGAGGCAATTCATCAAACACTTAGCACGAAAAATTTGTTTGCGAGTGAGGAAATACCTCAACCTCCCAAATTGTCTTGGGAATTGAGCGTGAAACACTCCCCTTAGCAATAATCAGAACAAGTAGGGGGGAAAAGGCTTGGGATCAATTTCACCATCTTCCACCATTGCCAAGCCACAATAAGCTAACAAGTATATGCTATATTAAACTATCATAGAACAAGAGAGAAAAAGAATTACTAAGAGAGAATAAACTTACCATGCTTATGAGGGGATTTTGCTGAGAGAAGGGGGGTGTGCGCGTGTGTGACTACGTTAACTTGTTGAAGGTGGAAGTGAGTTTGGAGGAGAGAAGAGACTTAACTTTGTTTTAAGAGATGAAGGGAAAAATGGGAGGGGGGGGGGCTCCAGTCGAGTGAAATAAAGATAGGGGGGTCGGTTTTGGTTTAAAAATAAAAGAAAAAAGGGTCAAGGGTTGGGTTGGGTTGGGTTGGTATAGAAAGAACAAGGTCTAAAAACTTACCTAGGGTCGGGTACGTGCGAGGGAGGTATGAGTCAGCCGTAGAACTGGGCGCGAGGCCATGCTAACCACGATTGAACTGACACTGTATGAGGACAGTTCTAGAATACGATGGAATAAGGCGCGAAGGGACACATGACGCGATTGCGTATGGGTCGATATGATTTTTTTCTTGCACGTTTGTTCGCCATAGTAGGTATGATGCGGCCCCAAACATGGAAAATTTGGTCATGCCTCCCAGCGAGAAGGGGTTGTAGAGGGTCGATGTGTCCTTTTTGGATTTTTTTCGGGCGTGGAAACTGGTGCGGGGCAGTTATTTTGGCACCCAATTCTGCTATCTTTAAGCCAAGATCACTTATCTTATCGTGTAGCTCGATCACTTTCCGAAGTAGACAAAAGACACACAAAGCTAACTCATTAGAGTGGATAAAAATATAATTCCAAACTGAAATTACATCTAAGCTAATGGTCGGGTTGCCTTCTAACATGATTTTTATTAACGTCATGGCACGATGAACTACACTTTACCTCTCAGGAAGCGCCCGATTTAACATCTCGGCACGATGCATGCTAATCCTCATCAAGGGTCCCTCAAGTAAATAGTTGAGACCATTTTTTCCTCCTTAACCATGCCTTCATAAATCTTTTATAAATTGCATATAGAAACAGGCGTGACCGAGGAAACTCTGTATTGCCTTGACTGAAGTGGGCGGTGGCTACTATTTTATCACATCAACCTTAATGCAGTCGACCTAAAATGGTCCTTTTCCCAATACGGTACTAAATTTGTCTCTATTTACCTTTCAACACTCTTCTCAAATTCTGAGGCAATCATCGAACAAATTCCCTAACACTGATAAGTCATCTATGAAAACCTCCATAATTTCCTCAACCATATCAGCAAAAATGATTATCATACACCTCTAGAATGTGGTGAGTACATTGCATAGGCAAAATGATATTCTCCGAAAGGCAAAGATACCACACTAACATGTGAAGGATATTTTCTCTCTATCCTCAAGGAAAATTGAGATTTGATTATACTCCAAATATCCATACAAGAAGAAAAAGTGAGATCTCTCTGCCAACATGTCTACCATCTGATAAGATAGAAGGCAAGCAAAAATGGTCCTTTGTGGTGGAATTATTTAGTTTCCTGTAATCTATGTAGATTCTCCAACCCGTGAGCATTCGAGTAGAGATCAACTTGTTATTCTCATTTTATACCACATTCATTCCACCTTTCTTTGGAACACATTAAACCGGGCTAACCCAGTTTGATGATGAAGATAATTCCTGCATATATTCATTTAGTTACTTCTTTCTTTACCATTTTCTTCATAATGGAGTTCAAACTTCTTTGATGTTCTCAAAAGTTTTATGACCCTTTTTCAATAGAATCTTATGCATGCAAAAGGCCGGGATAATACCCTTAATATCTGCAATGGTCCAACTAATAGCAGTCTTACATTCCTTCAAAATCTGCAAAAGTTGTTCTACCTGCAAATATAGCAAATGAGATGAGATAATAACTGGTAAAGTAAAGCTAGGTCACAAGAAAACATATCTGAGATGGGTTGGTAGCCGATTAAGCTCCAACTGTGGTCACTCTTCTATCAATAGCTTAGCATGTGGAGTCTTTATTTCTTGTAAGTGTAAGGGTTCAAACTGAGGTTCCCTATTCCAAAATCCTTGTCCATTAAGATCCAAGACCACTCCCCCAAGTTCTCACCATCAACTTTTGCTAAATTCTTCAAGCAAACTTCTAATAGGTCTCTATCATGAAGAGTCTCACACTCCTCTTGCATTATCACATCATCTTCCTCTATAAGTGAGCAATCTGCAAACTCAGTAGGTCGCCTTATAAAATGTTGAACATTGAGGATGATCTCTTCATTGTTCAATCTCACTTTTAATTTTTCGGTCTCACAGTTGATCAGTGCTCCCTCAGTAGCCAAGAATTTCCATCCCAAGATTGTGGGTATTCCTTTGTCAACATAACAATCAAGAATAAAAAAATCAGCAGGAAACACAAACATTTCCACCTGAACGAGAAAATTATCCTGAATTCTCGTCGGCCTCTTTATTGTTCGATCACCAATTGTAGCAACATTGGTATCAGTCTGGTTCTACTGATGCCTAACTTCATGTAGATTGATGAAGGCATCAAGTTAACATTGCCCCAAAATTGTATATGCTTTAGCAAAAACATAACGTCCAATGATGCACAAAATTGTGAAACTCCCTCGATCCGACAATATTTAAGGCATAGAATTTGTCACCAAATCACTACAAGTTTGGGTTAATTTTACCGTAGACAAGTTATGAAATTTGAACTTCAGAGACATCAAGTCTTTCATATTTTTAGCATATCTTGGCATTCCTTCAACGCATCTATCAAAGAAATATTTACTTGAATACACCTCAACATCTCCATCCTTTGTGGGAAGGGTGCATGTGACCTCTTCTTTTCACTTGCTTGTGTCTTTTCTTGCTCAGGCACCTTTTCTAGCACCTCTTTTTGAATGGGGTCAATTTTTTCTTCTTAATGATCGTGATGTCACCTAGTCTCTATGACTAGGTAAGACTAACACATGATGAGATCAACAAAATTAAACAACTTAGACTATTAAAATAAAGCTGAAAAATGCCATAACAAACCCATTAGTGGAATGCAATAGAAATATATCCCAAAACCAGTAGTACGAAGTCATAAGTTCTACTAAGAGTACACTAGAAACCTCTAAATGCAACAGTGTTTGGAAATAAAGTAAACAATAACAAAAGAACAATAGAAGGGGACCCCGAGTCCTGCGAGCGAACATCGGGTATACCTTGGAGTCTCCACACCAACTCAGAAATCAGCTCCCTAATGATATGGTCGCTCTGAGGTACCTGGATTTGCAGAAAAATATAGAGAAGCGTAGTATGAGACACCATAAACGGTACCCCATCAGTATCAAGATTAACCTCGGTGGAGTAGTGAAGAGATTCACGTCAAGACACTCACTAGACATATAACCCGTGCAAGGTATCAATATAGAACTAACAATAGAAAGCATAATCAATAAATGGCAACAAAGAGCAAGCATGTGATAAAATGACAAATTATCTAAAACAAGTAATACACAAAGGGAAATCAGTTAAGGAAACAACGATATGTTAAAATCATCAAGTTGTTCCAATACAAGAATAACAATAAGAATCACCCCGAGGTACCACACCTCAAAATCACAAATCAAAAATCACAATACACAGTTATGAAGTCACGTGAACTTCACATTTTAAAATATTTTCCCCAAAATAACTATACGCGCATAAGCCCACTTATCTCGCTGCGTGCACATCACAATGAAGTATTTTCCTTTACTAGCAACATGCGCATAAACCACCTTATCTCACCGCATGCGCATCAATATACACACCACCCTTATGTCGTTGCATGCACATCTCAATCACAACACAACCATCAATCACACACCACGTGCCCATGCCACAACATTGTTCAAACAATAATACCAATGCCACAACAATACATCGCTCACGGCGCAACATCAATGTATACAAGAATTACAACATCTACACATGAGTACGGGAAGTAAATCAACAATGAAGTGTGATTCATATGACAACAAATTCAATTTAAGGCATATAATAGCCTAAGATCCTAATCGGTCAATTACCACACATAAGCATGCGTACACACTTGTCATCTTGTGTATATGTCTAATCACATAGTACAAGTAGCGCAAATAGAACAAATATTAAGGGTTAGTTCCCCCTCACAAAGCTAGGAAAGATACTTACTTCAATTAGGTCAATTCAATATTCTAAAAATGCTTTTCCCTCTAAGTTCACCTCCGCTCGGCTCAAATCTAGCCAAAAATGATTAATAATATCAAACAATGCAATAGAAACTAATTTCAATTAATAAAGTTAAGATCTTTACATAATTTTCCAAAAGTCAATAAAATTCAACCCCGGGCTTGCCCGATCAAAATTCGAGCCGAAGGGAAGATCTCAACGATCCATAACCCCACAAGTCCATATATGTATTTGGTCCACGTCCAATTCGACTCTCAAATCTCAAATTTTCATTTTTCAAAACATAGTAAAAAATCTCCAAAATTTCTCTTAAAATCTCACGATTTAGATGTAAAATATCATAAATAATCATGTTATATAATCAAAAGTGGATCAAAATCACTTACCTAATAACTTGGTATGAAAAGCTCCCCCTACAATCGCCTCCCACCGAGTCTAGAGCTCCTAAGTGTGATAAAATGAGGCTATGTCTTGAAATCTCAATCTTTTGTTCAGCTGCGGATATCACAAATACGATCAGGGGTTCGCAATTGCGAACCCTCTCAAATGCGGAAGACCCATCGCAAATGCGGCACTTGTTGAACACATGGGATGTCGCAAATGCGGCATAGACTTCGCAATTGCGAACTCAGGCCCCTTCGGAGAAATGGCCTAATTGTCACAATTGCGACTCGCGTAGCCAAAGTCCAACCTTCTTAATTGCGATCATGGCATCGCATTTGCAATACCTACACCCACTGCCTTCTTCACAATTGCGATGCTAGTGCTCGTAATTGCGACAACTACAGCACTAACTCACCAGCAACCTGCAACAAGTCTAAACCATTTTGAAACACATCAGAAACTCACTCGAGCCACCAGGCTCCACACTAATAGTATAAAAATATCATGCGAACTCACTCTTGCGATCAAAACACCAAAATAATATCTGGAACCACGAATCTAACACCAAAATACATAAAAATTTCAAAAAACTCAAGAATCGCTAAAATCATAACCAAGCGTCAGATTCCTACAAAACCAACTCGGAATGACACCAAACCTAGCAGAAAAGTTCCAAATGACAAAACGGATATATTCTAAGTCCCGAAACCAATGTTTGATATAGCCATAACGTCAACCTACGTTCAAACTTAGGATATTTCTAAACCTTCAAATTGCCAACTTTCGGCAAAAGAGCAAACTCAACCTAGGAACCTCCGAATCCAAATACAGGCACACGCCCGGGGATGATATAACGTGCTCAGCTCACCAACTCTAACACATGTGACGGATGTCCGTAGTACTTCTGGAGCATGAAAACATGTAACACCGAGTGAACTCCTGATAAGATGGGTGGCAATGCAACTCTGTAGGCCACCTCACCAACTCTCTCAAGAATCTCAAAAGGCCCAATATACGAGGGCTCAAATTTCCCTTCTTCCCCGAACCTCATCACACCCTTCATGGGTGAAACTTTGAGTAGAACCCACTCATACACCATAAATGCCACATGACGAGCCTTTCGATCAACATAACTCTTCTACCTGAATTTCGTTGTACGAAGCCGATCCTAAATCAACTTTAACTTCTCCAAATCATCTCAAACAAAATTAGTGCCCAACAACCTAGCCTCACCAAGCTCAAACCAACCAACTAGAGAACAATATCGCCTCCCATATAAGGCCTCATATGGGGCCATCTGGATGCTCGACTAATAGTTATTGTTGTAGGTGAACTCTACTAGCGGTAGACACTTATTCCATGAACCCCCGGAATTAAATGTCCTCCAGGATCTCAATAGTGCGCTCGAAGTGCCCATCCGCCCGGGGATGATATAACGTGCTCAGCTCAACTTGTGTGCCCAACTCACGTTGCATGGATCTCCAAAAATGCGATGTGAATTGCATGCCTCAATCCGAGATTATAGAAATCGGCACACCATGAAGGCGAACAACCTCATGAAGATAAATCTGAGCCAACTACTCTGAAGAGTAGGTGGTCATGACTGGAATGAAGTGTGCAGACTTGGTCAGTCTGTCCATAATGACCCACATAACGTCGAATCTCCTCAAGGTCCATGGGAGCCCAACTACAAAATCCATGGTTATACGCTCCCACTTATACTCCGGAATATCAAGCTTCTGCAGCAAATCACCCGGTCTTTGATGTTAGTAGTTAACTTACAGACAATTCAACCACCGAGCCACATACTCCACAATATCTTTGTTCATCCTTCCCATCAGTAGTGCTGTTTCAAATCTTGGTACATCTTCTCGGTGCCCGGATGAATGGAATACCGCAAACTATGGTCCTCTTCAAGAAAAATGTATACGGCCAAAATCGGAGGAGTCTGATTTCGAAATCTCTGTTATGACGAGCCCGAGCTCGGAAGGCTCGAAGTAAAGTTCGAGCCCAATCTTAGAACGCACACTTCGAGAGAGGCCATTGAAGGCCCGACATAGCATACCTCGAGGCTGTGCAAAATCGATGACAATCAATAAAAAGCGGGAATTTCTCAAGGGCATATAGGTCAAGGCGCAAATCTCAGGATTGGTTCGTACAAATCCGTACCAGGCGGTTATACGGCTGTACCAATAGTATTTTTTACTGTAAATAGAAATGTATTTTCCCTTCCTATATAAAGGGACTCCAATCATTTGTAAAGGCTTCATCACTGCTATAGAACATTCTAATCTACTTTTCTCGTTTACTGTGCTCAAGATTATTCTTCAACTTTATTGTTCTTCATTTATTGTTCATACTTCATTACTACTAACCGACCTCGAGATCCCGAGGCTATTAAGCTCGAGGCCCCCGTTCCTTTGACAGCACTGATTTGGTTATCATATTTTTCTTATTTACACCTAATATTTCTTGTTTATTTATGAGTATTGAAATAAATCACATATTTTTAGAACCATAGATAAACTATAAATGTTAACACCAATTTTCGAGGTAAACACAAACCATCCACATTCAGAACACAGATCCGACCCAGCATCCTCAACACCCTATCATCACCAATAGTCACCTCCTTGGAATCATCGTGTTGCGCCTTGTCCTTAAGAACAACCAATTGGGGTTCATCAGACTAACGTGCCTTGTCCTTCAAATTTTTTCTTGTCTAAGATTCTTTCATTTTAGGCTAAAATATGTCGAACTCAGCAAATGCACCAGTACATGGTAACGATGGCCTCGGATTCCATGAAGAAAATAATGCAACAGCTTCAGTAGCCGGTGTGCCACCACTCAACCCCGGGGTAGCACCAATTCCCAGCCCATTCGATGTTGGCTCACACATCGCTATAAACACCGATTTGTGTACGGTCATCAAATGAAGCATGTGTGGAGAAGTTCAACCCAGTGGCCAAAGAACACAGGGTCAAAGGGACGGAGAAGTTAGTCTCCAAGTAATTTTCGAGATGTTACAAGCACAACAGATAGCCATCGCTCAGTTGCAGAGTCAGCAAAAGACTCCGAGCGGAGTGGGACCAGAAACAACTCTTCGAGTCAAGCCACCCCCCGAGATATCAAGCAATAATGGGTCGATAACAAACCCCACCATCATGAAAATGCTCGAGGAACTCACCAAGAGGATCGAGTCAAGAGAAAAGAAGATAGAGGACAGAGATAAGAAAGTGGAAACCTACAACTCAAGGGTCGACCAGATCCCGGGAGCACCCCCCGTCTGAAGGGACTGGATTCGAAGAAGTTTGTACAGAAACCATTCCCACTGACTGCGGCTCTGAAGCCCATTCCGAAGAAGTTCTGGATGCCTGACATCCCAAAATATAACGGGACCACAGACCCCAAGGATCATATCACCACATATACTTGTGCAATAAAAAGAAATGATTTGAAGGACGACGAGATCGAGTCTGTCCTACTGAAGAAATTTGGAGAAAACTTTTCCAAGGGGGCCATGATGTGGTATCATAACCTGCCCCCGAACTCAATAGATTCGTTTTCCATGTTGGCAGACTCATTTGTAAAGGCACATGCTGGTGCCATAAAGGTTGCAACGAGGAAGTCCGGTGTATTCAAAATCAAGCAAAGAGAGAACGAGATGTTGAGGGAGTTGTTCTCCCGTTTCCAGTTGGAACGAATGGAATTAACAGCAGTCTCCGATGATTAGGCTGTACAGGCCTTCACACAGGGACTGAATGAACGAAGCTCAATAGCTTCGAGGCAGCTGGAGCAGAACTTGATCGAGTATCCCGATGTAACTTGGGCGGATGTGCACAACAGGTACCAATAAATAATTAGGGTTGAGGAAGACCAGTTGGGAGCCCCCTCGAGCTCAGTTTATCCAAGCAGGCTACTAGCAAAGGTACAAGAAATGCGGAAAGAGAGACAAGGCTGAATAAGGAAAGATTCAGCCATACGTCGAAGATAGAAGAAACACTCCGAGGCGTAACATACCTTGAAATGACCGAAAAATGGGTCGAGTCCAAAGTTCCCCGGGACTCATGAGCAAGACCGGGTTTGACAGGCACTCCGGACCCATGGAAGCACCCCGATTGTCAGAATACAATTTCAACATCAATGCCTCAGATATCGTATTAGCCATCGGCAAGATTATAGATACTAGATGGCCCAAGACCATACAGACCAATCCCTCTCAAAGGAAGCCTAACGTAATGTGCAAGTATCATGGTACTCATGGCCATAGGACCGAGGACTGCAGACAGCTTCGAGAGGAGGTAGTCCGATTGTTCAGTGAGGGGCACCTATGAGAATTCCTCAGTGACCGGGCAAAAAACCATTTTCGAGAGAGAGACGCAAACAGGAAGAATGAACCAGAAGATTCCCAACATGTCATTCACATGATCATTAGAGGAATAGACGTCCCACAGGGACCCATATTCAAACGAACGAAAGAATCCATCACAAGGGAGAAGAGGACTCGAGACTACATACCTGAGGACACCCTTACTTTCTGCGAGGAGGACATCGAGGCCTTATCTCAGCCTCATAATGATGCACTGGTAATTTCTATCCTTTTAAATAAAGTTCACGTTAAATGTGTGCTTGTGGATCCAGGTAGTTCGGCCAATATTATCAGGTCGAGGGTCATAGAGCAGCTCGGGCTGATCGACCAAATCATACCCGCCCCTTGAGTCCTAAATGGATTCAACATGGCGAGTGAAACAATGAAGGGAGAAATCATCCTCCCAGTCAATGTGGCCAGAACTATACGAGACACCAAGTTTCATGTCATCGAAGGTGACATGAGATATAATTCTCTACTTGGAAGGCCATGGATCCATAGCATGAGGGATGTGCCATCAAATCTTCATCAAATGATGAAGTTCCCAACAAAGAATGGCGTAAAGACAATGTATGGAGAGCACCATGCAGCTAAGGAGATGTTCATGGTGCACGACTTGGCACCAATATCGACATCATCTACCTCGGAGAAGTCAAAGGACAAACAGGTAGCCAAATAGTAATCACAGCCCGTGCCCTCAACTGAGCCCGAGGGACAGGAGTCAGATGCAACGAAGTCCACTATCAATGAACTCGAACAGGTGGTATTGGTCAAGAACCTACCGAAACAAAAGTTATACCCGGGAACGGGATTAACCCCCAAACTCAGGAAAAATCTCATTCAATTTCTTATTGATAACATTGATTGCTTCGCTTGGTCCCATTTAGATATGATAGAGATCCCACCGGAGATAACCACCCATCGACTAAGTGCCGACCCCAGGTTCAAATCGGTGAAGCAAAAATGGAGACCTCAGTCCGATGTAAAGCATGCATTCATCAAAGATGAGGTAACCAAACTCCTCAAAATAGGATCCATTAGGGAAGTGAAATATCCCGAATGGCTAGCTAACGTAGTGATAGTCCCCAAAAAAGGGAATAAACTTAGAATGTGTGTAGACTAAAAGGATTTGAACAAAGCATGCCCTAAAGATTCTTTCCCACTGCCCAACATCGATCGATTGATCGATGCCACGACTAGCCATGAGATCCTTACTTTTCTCGACGCCTACTCCATGTACAATCAAATTCAAATGAACCGGGAGGACCAGGAAAAGACTTCATTTATCACGAAGTATGGTACATATTGCTATAATGTAATGCCCTTCGGGATAAAAAATGCGGGAGAAACATATCAACGCCTAGTTAGTAAGATGTTCGAACATCAAATAGGAAAATCTATGTAAGTCTACATTGATGATATGCTAGTTATGTCCCAGCGCGCAGAGGACCATTTGACTCATTTGCGGGTAACATTCGCTATCTTAAGAAAGTACAACATGAAACTCAACCCCGAGAAGTGCACTTTCAGAGTCGGCTCGGGAAAGTTCTTAGGTTTCATGGTGTCAAACAGGAAGATCGAGATCAACCCTGACAAAATAAAAGCCATCGAGGAGATCACCGCAGTAAACAATGTGAAAGTCGTGCAACGGATGACCGGGTGGATAGCTGCCTTAGGTCGATTCATCTCGAGGTCATCAGATCAGAGTCATCATTTCTTCTCCCTAATCAAGAAGAAAAACAACTTCGCATGGACTCGAAGTGTCAACAAGCCTTGGAAGAGCTGAAAAGGTATCTCTCGAGTCCGCCCTTGCTTCATACTCCGAAGGAGGATGAAACACTATATTTATATTTGGACGTGTCCGAGGTAGTGGTAAGTGGCGTGTTGGTTCGAGAAGAGCAAGGTACACAATTTCCTATCTATTATGTAAGTCGGACCCTAGGATATGCTGAAACCAGGTATCCGCATTTAGAAAAATTACCCCTAGCATTAATAAATGCATCTAGGAAGTTGAAACCATACTTTCAATGTCATCCTATATATGTATTAACTACATATCCACTATGAAACATTTTGCATAAGCTTGAGTTATCGGGCCGATTGGCCAAATGGGCCATTGAACTCGAGGGTACGATATCGAGTATCAACCTCGAACGGCTACCAAGTCTCAAATTTTGGCAGATTTCGTGGCCGAATTTACGCCTGCCCTCGTGCCCGAAGTAGAAAAGGAATTCTTGTTAAAAATGGGCACATCATAGGGGGTATGGACCCTCTTCACTGACGATGCCTCGAACGTGAAAGGGTCTGGGCTCGGTATAGTTCTAAAATTGACTACGGGCCACATTATTAGACAATGTATAAAAACTTCGAAATTGACTAACAATGAGACCAAGTATGAGGCCATGGTTGCAGGTCTTGAATTAGCCAAAGACCTGGGAGCAGAGGTCATCGAAGCAAAATGTGACTCCCTTTTGGTAGTCAATCAAGTAAACGGAAGCTTCGAGGTTCGAGAAGATAGGATGCAAAGATACTTAGAAAAGCTTCAAGTAAAATATCACCACTTCAAAGAGTGGACCCTGGTCCATGTACATCGAGAATAGAATAGCAAGGATGCACTTGCAAACTTGGGCTCATCTGTCGAAGAAGATGATATTGTCCCGGGGACTGTCGTTCAACTATCAAGGTCGGTGATCGAACAGGGTCATGCAGAAATTAACTCGACAAGTCTAACATGGGATTGGATGAACAAGTACATCTACTACTTGAAACATGGGAAGCTCCCCACGGACCCAAAAGAATCGAGGGCTCTCTGAGACAAAACGACCCGATTTTCACTCGATGAGAATGGAATATTGTATAGGAGGACTTTCGACGGACCACTGGCAGTATGCTTGGGACCGGGGGACACTGATTATGTGCTATGAGAAATCCATGAAGGTACTTGTGGGAATCATTCTGGTGCCGATTCTTTGGTTCAAAAGGTGATTAGAGCGGGGAACTGCTGGGATAACATGGAAAAATTTACAAAATAATTCGTTCGAAAGTGTGACAAATGTCAAAGGTTTGCACCAATGATCCACTTGCCTGGAGAACAACTCCATTCAGTTCTATCCCCGTGATCATTCATGAAATGGGGGTGGACATCGTCGACCCCCTACCAACGGGGCCAGGTAAAGCTAGATTTATTTTATTTATGACCGACTACTTCTCAAAATGGGTAGAAGCGCAGGCCTTCGAGAAGATAAGAGAAAAAGAAATCGACTTCATATGGGACCACATCATATGTCGATTTGGGATCCCCTCCGAGATAACATGCGATAATGGGAAGCAGTTCATCGGCAGTTAGGTAACAAAATTCCTCGGAGACCATAAAATCAAAAGGATCCTATCAACGCCTTATCACCCAAGTGCAAATAGTCAAGCTGAGTCCATAAAAAACCATCATCCAAAACTTGAAGAAGAGGTTAGATGATGCGAAGGGGAAATGTAGAGAAATGGTGCCCGAGGTACTATAGGCATATCGAACAACATCGAAGTCGAGCATAGGGGAGGCCCTGTTTTATTTGGTATATGGGTCCGAGGCATTGATCCCAGTCGAAGTCGGGGAACCGAGCGTCAAATTTCAAAAAACCACCGAGGACTCAAACAAAGAGGCCATGAACACCTCCCTCGAGCTTTCAGATGAAAGGCGTGAGGCCGCATTAGTTCGAATGGCCGCTCAAAAACAAAGGATCGAAAGATACTACAATAGAAGAACAAACCTCCGCTACTTCAGATTCAGAGACTTAGTTCTAAGGAAATTCGCCCTCAATATTCGAAACCCAAATGAAGGGAAACTAGGCCCTAATTGGGAAGGAGCGTACCGTGTCCTCAGAGTCGTAGGCAAAGGATCCTAAAAACTTGGCACAATGAAAGACGAGCAACTACCAGGCAATTGGAATATATCGTTGCTCAAACGTTATTATTGCTGAGGTATGACCTTCTCCCTTTTTTTCATTTATATTTTATATTAACTCCTTACAGGTGTTTGATTGGAGATATCGAAACACCCTTCAACTTAAAGACCTTGGGTTTTAAAGCATGCGTTGCACTCTTTTTCCCTTAGATAAGGTTTTATCCCAAATGGGTTTACCGACAAGGTTTTTAACGAGGCAACACCTATATGCTACCTAAGGAAAACTCAACAAGTATTCAAGGCTTCTTTTCTATCAACCTCGAATCCTGGGGGGCATCACCCTCGGAGGTTACATTTTCAAAGAAAACAAGTCATGCCAAGAAGGGCCTCGCTAGGAGAATGTTGTAATGGGCCAAACGGTCAAATGAAGCGTGTCCATATAGAAGAGTCCCCGATGGAAAAAACATGTACGCATGTATCGATTACTCAAAGAAGCACTCTTATTATATCGAAACACTTTTGTGACTTGAAGAAGTCTACTATTTTCACATTTAACGGCTCAAGGTCCAAATATACTCGAATACTCGGGGACTGCCATCAACAGTCAGCAAGACGAACTATCAACAACTCAAGCCTATAAGACCTCAATGAGGCAAACTCGAACTTATAAGACCTCAATGAGGCAAACTTGAACTTATAAGACCTCAATGAGGCAAACTCGAAACTTATAAGACCTCAATGAGGCATACACGAACTTATAAGACCTCAATAGGCATACACAAACTTATAAGACCTTAAAAAAGGCATCCCCTTGATATTAACGTCAACGCCATCTCATTCGGGGACTAAAGGCTACTGCCATATAAAAGACTACGGTCATATGAAAAGGCTACGGTCGAAATAATGCGGCTCGGAGACGTCCGACTTCCGCCACAAAAATAAAGGCCTTCAAATACTTTGAAAAACCGGTTAAATCAGGCTACCCTCGGCAAAAGCAAAGGGGCTTCGATAAAATCAGCCCCGAATAATGTGAAGGCTTTGGAAATATCAGCCTTCGAGAAAATCGCAAGAGGTACTTGACTGTCATTGCACATCGACTAAAAAATGAGGTTCCAAACAATCGAACCGTCGAAAAATCAAACGAAAATAAAAACATGCCAAGGCATAACAAAATTTTTACAAGTCTTTAGCTAGAAATGGGGAAAATTGTAGCCATTTTAGAGGTCGAATTGACCCTATCTAAAAGAGCCGATATGTAAGAGCCTAAGTGCCGATATAAAAGAGCCTAAGGGCCAACCTAAAGATCCTAAGGGCCAATCTAAAGAGCCTAAGAGCCAACCTAAAGAGCCCAAGGGCCAACCTAAAGAGCCTAAGGGACGATGTTTTAAAGTCCAATGGCCAATACTTAAATGAACTCAAAGGCCGAAGCACACCAAGCTCGGGACCTTACCCAGTTCGGACTCAAAATTCCCGAGCTAAAGCTTATCTCAAAGATCGGACCCTAAGCGGTCACCTATTATCGATCGTTGATCGAACACGAAACCTAAGGGTATTATATTCTAAGTCCAATACATTGTACTGATCATCAACAACACCAAATCTCATTTCAAAGACAAGAGACAAAGTCGAAACAAAAGATTCTTTATATACAAATAATGGTTCAAAAGTATGTTTACAAAGCTCCCACACGGAGCCCTTACACCCAAAAAAAAAAGAAAAACAAAAGAAGCTTAGTCTACTGTCGGGGTCACCCGATTGGAGGTAGTTTCCTCATGAGGTGCATCTTCGACGGCTTGATTCGGCAGCCTGATCTTCGGCGGCCTCTTCCTCCTCAGGGACTTCTTCTTTGTCCCCCCACTCTCGGAGATGCTGGCAGGATCCTCATTAGAAGCGAGCAATGTCGTTGCCTCTTCTTCCAAGGCCTTCACCTTCTCGATCTCAGTAGAAAGATCAAAGACTTCGACCTGCATCTCCTCGAGGGCTTGCCTTCGAGACTCCAGCCAAGCTTGATTGATGGCTCGTGTTAACTTAAGCTCGGACGCATCAGCTGCCGTTTTAGCCCGGGCATTGGCAGCAGCAGCATCGGTCCGATATATAGACATAATTGCATCAGCTTCGGACAAGGTTTTGGTTAATTATGCGACCGACTCAGTATGAAGGTCCTTATATTTACGGCTTTCTTACTTTGCACCCTGAATTTGGTGCTCAGCCGAAGTCAACTTCTCTCGAAGAGTATCCTTCTCGGAGGCCATATCATCCATGCGCTGCTTCAACCCGAGGATCTCAGTATCTTTGACCCAAAGCTCCTCCCGAAGTTTCCCCACCAGGTCATCCTTTTGCTTGAGCTTCAAGAATCGAGTCGAGACATTAAAAACTAAAATGAATAATCATAAAATAAGCCCACAAAGGCTATATTACCTGCTCAACGAGATCGTCCCGCTCGCGGGACGCCTTCCCCGAACTTGATAGAAGGTCATTAAGTTCCCCCTCCCTTTTGGCATAAAGGGCCTTGAGATCATCCAACTCTGACATGAGTTTCCTAAGCTCATCTTTGCAGTGGGCCAGCTCAGCTCATGACTTGGAAAAGGCTTGGTCAAATAGCATCACGGCCTAAAAACAAAGGAAGAAGGTCAGAAAGGCAAGAACCAAACTCAAGGTATAGTTGTTAAGGCGAAGATTACCAGTTTCCAAAGTTTCTCGGCCTCTTCAAGAATGAACTTGGCATCAAGATCGGGGCCTTCCTCAACCCCGGCAAAGCACTCTCTAAATATAGCATTCTCTCCATGGGACACCCTCATGTCGGGAGTCTTCATATCTTGGGCATCCCGTATTTGCCATGGAGAAAGCGACGGGCCTGGCGGAGAGTCGCCCACTTCAATTACCCTGAGTGGCTCGATCGGGGCCTTCTCTCATCTTTGAGGAGCCTCAGGTTTGAGTTCTTTGGACTCATCTGCCAAGTGATTTCAGTACAAGGTACGTTCTCGTCATCACTCGGTTCGGGGACTGTGCCCGAGCTCCATTCGGAGATCCCCTCAGCTCGAGATTGAACCACCTCAGCAACCTTCGGTGTAGTAACCTTTGAAGCATCAGTACCTCTTCCCCGAGTTATTAATGGGAGGGCATCTCCTTCACCCTCAGTCTAATATCCTTCTTCGTCCTCAGCACGAAGACTTGAAGCAACTTCGGGAGATAAGGCCACCGTGTTAGCCCTAGGTTTTTGAAGCCTGGACTTTCTTAGCTTCGGGGACTCCGCCGGCGTCTCTGTCTTTCTCTTCTTATCCTTGGCAGGTTTTTGGGTCTCTACCTCGTCAGATGGGGGCGGCCTCATGAAACATCATCTCTGAGGCCTACATAAGCGCAAAGGTTAATTATGCTATCAAGAGATATTTTACTAAGGAACTCAAATATTTCAATGATAAAAACTCACCATGTTTTGGCCTCCCAACAGCCTTTGGCTAAGTCCGTCCAGACGCGCTCGGCATATGTGGAGGTGGAAGATAGTTGTCGAACCCAGCCCGGGAGGTCCTTAACTGCACCAGGGTACCACTCGACGGCTGCATCATCAGAAAGGAGTTAGTCCGAATGAAAGAGAGAATATTTGATTAATGAAGCGTACTCGACGAATCCATACTGACGCTTCATATTCCATTCCTCGAGGAATGGCATCTTTGCAGCAGGAATCAGGTCGGAGGCCCTGACTCGAACAAAGCGGCTCATCCACCCTCGGTCTTTATCTTCATCGATGCTAGCGAAGAAAGACTTCGAAGATAGACGTTGTAATTTTATCAAACCACCTCGATAGAGACGAGGGCTGTAAATTCTAATCAGATCGTTGAGGGTAAAAGGCATCACCTCGACCCGACTCAAAAAATACCTAATCAGGTAAACAATTCGCCAGAAGGAAGGATAGATCTAGCCGAGGGTCACCCGATATTGTCGACAAAAATCGAGGATCACTAGATCTAGCGGGGGCTAAGAAGGTCCTACGGGACCTAAGGTGAATGAGTATGTGTACACACTTAGGAAACCTTCTTTGTAAGTAGTTATGTCCTCTTCAGATGAAGGGATATCCACTTGTACTGCATCCCCCCAATGCAAGCCTTCACTTGTTCGGGTTTGGTTATTAACCTGATGTATCGAGACATGAGTTCACATCGTCCCGCAACCGAGGAAGGTTTTTTGACCTTGAAATCAGAAAATGTTTCACAAGGCCCGGGGGTACACTCCTCAATGCGAGGAGGTACTACCGTTTTGCTCTTAGATGAGCGTGATGACGAAGGGGCTTTCTCTTTTTCGGGAACAGTCTTAGAAGTTTTTTCCATTTTGCTGAGAAATTTCATAAGAAGAAATTGGTTTAGAGATGAACAAAAGGAAGGGGTAAGTGTACAAAAGAGTTGATGAAGATTTGAAGATGTAATAGAAAGTAAAAGTATGAAGAGTGAAATATTGGAGTATTTATAGGGACCATCTAAAATGTGTTGGAGAAGCTAAAAGGACGGCCAATAACCGTCATCGATTTATGGTTTTTGGAGAACCGTGCAAACATGACCTCTGCATAACCTTTCCGTCACACCAATCGCTGACCTCACGTGACTGACGTTATGATTGGGATATCGAAGATCCAAGAATTCAAATCATTTCTTATCATTTCATTCTAAGAAACGCGGGGACTATCTGTATTCGGCCGAAATCGGAGGAGTCCAATTTCGAAGTCTCTGTTATGCCGAGCCCGAGCTCGGAAGGCTCGAAGTAAAGATCGAGCCCAATCTTAGAATGCATACTTCGAGAGAGCACATCGAAGGCCCGAAAGGCCTACCTCGAGGCAGTGCAAAATCGATAGCAGTCAAGAAAAAGTGATAATTTCTCAAGGGAATATAGGTCAAGGCGCAAATCTCAAGATTGGTTCGTACAAATCCGTACCAGACAGTGATACAACTGTACCAATAGTATTTTTTATAGTAAATAGAAATATATTTTCCCCTCCTATATAAAGGGGACTCCAATCATTTGTAAAGGCATCATTCAGTGCTATAGAACATTCTACTCTGCTTTTCTCGTTTACTGTGCTCAAGATTATTCTTCAACTTTATTGTTTTTCATTTATTGTTCATACTTCATTACTACTAACCGACCTCGAGATCCCGAGGCTATTGAGCTCGAGGCCCCCGTTCCTTTGACAACACTGATTTGGTTATCATATTCTTCTTATTTACACCTAATATTTCTTGCTTATTTATGAGTATTGAAATAAATCACATATTTTTAGAACCATAGATAAACTATAATTGTTAACACCAATTTTCGAGGTAAACACAAACCATCCACATTCAGAACACAGATCCGACCCAGCATCCTCAACACCCTATCATCACCAATAGTCACATCCTTGGCATCATCGTGTTGCGCCTTGTCCTTAAGAACAACCAATTGGGGTTCATCAGACTAACGTGCCTTGATGTGCACCAACAAAGAAGACCGTGAAACCATGCAAGAAAGAACTCGGCTAGGCTCCGAAACATCCAACCTTACAAATTTGTTGGCCAAATCTTGAACATCCAAAGCTAACACTCTCTCCCCAACTAGAATAACAACAATACTACCCATGCTCTCAGCCTTCCTACTCAAACAAACGGCCACCACATTGGCCTTCTAGGGATGATAAAAAATGATGATATCATAGTCCTTTAGTAGATCTAACCACATCTATTGCCTCAAAATCAGATCCCTTTGCTTGAATTAGTGTTGTAGACTCATGTGATCCGTGAACACCTCACAAGACATGCCGTAGAGATAGTGCCTCCAAATCTTCAGTGCGTGAACAATGGTTGCCACTCCAAAACCTGTACTAGGTAGTTCTTCTCATGGGGATTTAACTAACATGAAGTATAAACAATTATTCTACCCTTTGGCATCAATATACACCCAATGCCAATCTGTGAAGTATCACAATAGACTATATAAGAACCCAATACTGAAGGCAAAACCAGGAACTGTAGTCAAGGAAGACATGAGCTTCTGAAAGCTCTCGCCACACTCGCCAGACCACCTAAATGGGACACCCTTCTGAGTCAATCTAGTCAATGGAGCTGCGATGAATTAAAATCCCTCCACGAAACACCAATAATACCCAGCCAAGCCTAGAAAACTACGGATCTCAGTAGCCGTAGAAGGCCTAGGCTAACTCTGAACTGCCTTAATCTTCTTCTAATCCACTTTAATCCCCTCTGTGAGCACGTAATTTTTGTCCAACATATAAATTGCTCCTAAAATAATCAAAAATAGTTTTAATTGATTTTTAAAATTGAAGGAATTTTCTCTATTTTTTATTTTATTTGTTTGGCATTTATTTGCATTTTTACCATATTTAATAGCATTTCAAATCCTAAAAATGACAAAAATAACTTATCTTTTGGTCTTTGCATTTTTAGATCTTAAATACATATTAATTGCATTACTAAAATACAAAATCACAAAAAAAATTACATTTGTTATTTTGCATTTTGCATTTTAGGTTTAATTAGTTAGTTTCTTTTTAAAAAAAATTGGAGAATTAGTTAATCAGTTGGTCAATTATTTGATAAAATAGAATTAGATTAATTGCAAAAGTTAGTTTCAAATTAGAGTGTTAATTTAGGTGGTTAAAGTTGAAAAGAAAGGAACACACCTGAAATCGTACTTGGCCAACCTTCTTCGGCCTAGTTTAAGTCCCACCGCCCTCACACCCGTCCGAACCCGGTACAGACCTGCCCCATACCAAACCACACCGTTTAGACTAGTTCTTATCTCCACCATTCTTTCTTCTTTGATCCAACGGACGGGAACTAACCACTCCCATCCAATATAATTATCTAGGGCGGTGCATAATTTGGTAAATATCGAATTATCATATCGAAACTAAAAATTTTGGCATTTGGTATTTGGTATTTTGGTATTTGGTATGGTATTTGGTTTAAATTTTAAAAATATTTGGTATTAGATATGGTATTTGGTATTTGAAAATAAAATACCGAATACCATACCGAAATACATACTAAATTACATAATATATATATGTATATATAAGTTATAAAATTTTATTCTTATATTCTTAGTTTTATCTTTTTTTAATATTTTTCACCTTTTATTTTCAGTACACTTAAACGTTATTAGTCAGAAAAACATCGAGTGGACAAATGTTATAGAGCAAACTGCAAAGGCAGTAAATTACTATGTCCCATTGGACTTACCTCCAACTTGAATTCAACTATGAACCAAAAATAATTTTCTTAGACCTTTGCTTCGTTATTAAAAATATGGTAGTGCCAAATTGTTTCATTTATCATAGCTACATAGGTGTTGAGGCAGACGGAAGAGTATGTCTAACGCCTTCATATGTTGCTGATTTATGTTGCTAATAAGATAGAATTCTGGGCAGCAGAGTACTCTGCTTTGCTTCTATGTTCAGGACAACTAAACTTCCAAATGGATAATGTGAACCTTCATTGAGCCAGCTCTTCCATACACTTGGTTATAATTTAATTTTTCTGTTGTTCAAAAAGTTGTTGTAGAGCCGAACAAATCGAAGTTATCGTATCGAATAAATCGAAACCGAAAGGTGAAAAATCGAATGTAATTAGGTACGGTATTGGTATAGCATTTTAGAAAATCGAATACCAAAAATACCGTATCGAATTATCTAAATATCGTACCATACCGACCGATGAACACCTCTATAGCTATCTGAAACACCCCTACCCCCAAAACCGTCTCAGACTCATCTCTATTCACTCTCACTCACTCTTTCTTCACTCACACGCATATCTCACCTTTATAAATAACTGAAACAAATTCTTGGATTCAAAAAGATTGAATCTCAGATCTGGAAACAAAGAGGCTTGAAAAAAAGTAAACAAAAACAAAAACAAAAGAGATTTTCAAAGCTGGTTGGAACTTCTACTCTTCTACTTCATATTTCTGGAATTTCACGTGATAATTGAGCTGTGGAGTTGCTGTTTGGTTGCTGAATTCGCTGTTTTGCATAGCTGAGCTTCATCATTCTTATTTTGCCTTTATTTGTCCTGTTGAATCGTCTCTCTTCTGCAAATTAGGTACACACGCATAATTTTGTATTCCTGTTTGATTTATATGATCAATTAGTTGAAATTATTTTGAATGTGATGAACGACTCCTATTGAACTTGATTTCTGTGTTATGAATTAGAAATGCCCCTTGATTTTAGTGTTATCTAGCCTACAACTTCGTCTGACTTATACCTTATGATTCAGCATGCCGGGGCGGAGGCAGAGTGTTATATACGGGTTTGGACGAACCCAATAACTTTTGTTTAAACCTTGATTTTGTATTAGGAAATCTATTAAATGTGTATATATACTCAATTACGAATCCACTGACGAGTTGTGGGTTCGGTGCAAGTTCAGAACCCATAAACTTCAAATTCTAACTCCACCTTTGTCAGCATGTATTATTAATAAGGATTTGATACTTGGTGATGAATGCTACTTGTTCTACCTGTGATTACGCTGCAATAAATTGAATTCCAGTTTGTTTGAATGCGAAAGCCTTGAGCTGCACTTGTCAGATTTATCTGCTAATACTAAAGTCAAAATGGAGATCCAGGAGTATTCATAGGTTGTCAGTAGGATTTTGCATGCAGATTTGAAGCTAAAAGCACCTAAGGAACCGAAATGCCACATCTGCCCATTTTTAGTTCATGTAAATTGCTCACTAGAGTGTAATTGAAGAAATTGTTACTGTATCACTTGAGATTATGATTCTGTGATGATGAATTAGTGGCGTAATTTTAAATTCGGACCACATGTATTCATGCTTAGTTTTGATTTGCAGTTATTTCATTTCTTTGTATTGGTGAATGAAGTGGTGAGCTGAAAATCATTGGGATTCAGTTCTCAGACACCATTGCGCCTGGATAGCTGGCCCAGCAAAGTGGTAGAGTCGGATTAGTCATAAGGATTCTGAAATCCATGGCCTGTTTTTTTTTACAGAAAGGCTCGAAGGAGACTTTGGATTTTAATTTGAGGCCTATTTCTATGGAAATTTTACCTCCTGTAGCAAAGGTATACACCCTATTTATTATAAATCAAAATTATTCTAAAATATTATTTTCTATAGTTACCTTTTATATTTTATAACAAAATAAGTATTTATGGTATATACTACCATTGAGGCATGAAATACGCTATTTATGTTTTTCCTCTCTCTTAGACAACTGAACATACCTATTTTTAAGGTGATTGTCGTTCCCGTATACATGTGCGCGAATACATTTGAATACGTGCATACAACTGGACTACCCTGATTTTAGGCTTTTTTACTGCTGTATTCATGAATACAACATCGCGAATACATGTGAATACATGCGCGTACAACTGGACTGTCTTGATTTGAGGCATTTTTTGCTGCTGTATTCATGAATACATGGCGCGAATACATGTGAATACATGCACGTACAACTGGACTGCCCTGATTTTAGGCGCTTTTTACTGCTTTATTCATGAGTACAATAGTGCGAATACATGTGAATACATGCACGTACAGTTGGACTGCCCTGTTTTAGACGTTTTTTGCTGCTGTATTCATGAATACATGGCGCGAATACATGCGTGTACAGCTGAACTGCCCTGATTTTAGGCGTTTTTTTACTGTTGTATTAATGAATACAGCAACGTGAATACATGCGCGTCCAGCTGGACTACCCTGATTTTAGGCGCTTTTTGCTTATGTATTCATGAATACATGGCACGAATACATGTTAATACATGCACGTACAGCTGGACTGCCCTAATTTTAGGTGTTTTTGCTACTCTATTCATGAATACAACAACGCGAATACATGCGCGTACAGCTGGACTACCTTGATTTTTAGGCGTTTTTTGCTGCTGAATACAACATCGCTAATACAGCGAATATACTGTCGTAACAACTGAATAGTAGCTATAGAAAGTAATTATATATATGATAACTATAAAAAGTTAATAGCCACTGCACAATAGTAATTTATGAAAATTCTTCTATTTCTATACCCACGAGTGACCTGCTGAAGGTCCAGTTCAGGTACCCAACAATTGTAGCCCAAAACGCTACTCCTCTAATGATTAGACCATATGAAACGGATGAATTAAGAAGAGTTACCATTTAATTGCAAGCCCTTCCTAAATCAACTAATGAAGATTTCTTAGTAATGCGACAAGCTGTAATTTGCTAAATTTACTTCCTCAACGTGCTAGTTATTTGTTGTTGAAACAGACTCCTAATGTCTCAAAATTCACGCAAATCCACAATTGAACCTCCATAACTTTTGGACTCTACATGCAATCCCAAACTTAGGGAAATAAATAATTCATAAACATACATAGTTGAATTAGGCACGCTTTAATTATAATTCGTCATGGTTATGAGTACGATTCCCGTGATATAACTTTGACACCTAAATCCAAATTCAAGTGCATGCTCGGGCACTTGACCCTAGCTTCAAAGTAATAATAAATTAAATATGTCTTAAATTGCGGGTACGTTTCACGTGGCGCAATTTGTGATGTGTATAAAACAACAAGTGTACGACATCATGACTTGTCAAATAAATTATATAAATACTTAAAATGGCCAAACTATTTGTTTAAAGCGGTAGAAGGATAAAAACACACAATAGGGAAAAACGCGTAATAATCAGATAATTAAGTCAAGTTTAATTGTAAAGTGACCGTACTAAAATCACGAAACACGGAGTGCCTCACACCTTCTCTCAGGTTAACAAAATTCTTTACCCGGTCTTCTGTATTTTGCAGACTTATACAGAGTCAAACTTTCCTTGAAATTGAGATTTTAAAATGAACCGGTGACTTGGGACACCTTAATAATTATTTCAAGTGGCGACTCTAAAAATTAAAATAAATAATCTCATTTCAATAATGTCACATAAAGCGAAAAAATTTCTTTTCCCGTAAAAAGGAGATGTGACACCCTCACTAGACACCACATGGCCCAAGAATACCACCGAAATCAAGCCAAAACTCACACTTGGAGAATTTAGAATGTAACTTCTTCTCCTTCAAGATCTGGAGCACAACCCTCAAGTGCTGCTTATGATCCTCCCAGCTGCGAGAATACACCAATATCATCAATGAACACGACGTCGAATGAATCAAGATATGGCTGGAACACGCTATTCATCAAGTGCATAAAGGATTTTGGGGCATTGCTCAACCCAAATGACATCTCTAAAAACCCGTAGTGGTCATAGCGGATCTTAAAGGCCGTCTTTGGAATATCTGAAGCCCTGATGTTCAACTGATGGTACCCGATCTCAAGTCAATCTTCGAAAGTACCCTAGCACCCTGAAGCTGATCGAACAAATCATCAATATGTGGTAGCGGGTGTTTGTTCTTGACGGTAACCTTGTTTAGCTGCCTGTAGTCAATAAAAATCCTCATAGGGTCGTCTTTCATCTTCACAAATAGAATTGGGGAACCCCAAGGTGAGACACTCGATCTGATGAAATCCTTATCAAGTAACTCCTGAAGTCGTTCCTTTAATTTTAACTCCGCTGGCGCCATGCGATATGGTGGAATAGAGATGGGCTGAGTGCCCGGCACTAAGTCAATACCAAAATCAATATCCCTATCGGGTGGCATGCCAGGTAGATTTGCGGGGAAAATATCAAAAAACTCTCTCATTATTGGAACTAACTCAACGGTACAAGTATCAGCACTAACATCTCTCACAAAGCCAAATATGCCAAACATTCCTTCTCAACCATCTGTTGTGCCTTCAGAAAAAAAAACCACTCTGCTAGGAACATGACCTATGAAACCCTCCACTCCAACCTCGGAAACCCCAACATAGCCAACATCAAGCATGTCAATCAAGAATGACGTGATATGACGACAACTAATCCAGGCCAAAAATCACATCAAAGTCCACCATATTTATTAACAGAAGGCCAACACTAGTAGCACAAACCCCGATGGTGACCAAACATGAACGATAGATATGGTCTACCACAATAGAATCCCCAATAAGCATAGACAAATAAACATGAATACTCAAAGAATCATGAGACATATTCAAATATGAAGCAAAATAAGATGACGTATACAAATAAGTGAAACCCGAATCAAATAAAATTGATGCATCTCTATGACAAATCGGAACAATACCTGTGATGACAACATTTGATGCAACAACCTCCATCCTACCAGTAAAGTCATAACAACGGGCCTGGCCTCCCCTTCTAGGATGTCCTTTACCCGCCTGTCCTCCACCTCTAGTTGGCTGTACAGGTGGAGTAGCAACCTGAGTAAAAACTATAACATGAGTACCCTGTGGAGGTCCACCCCTCCTAAGTTTGGGACAGTCCCTCACCATATGACTGGTATCACCACACTCAAAATAATCTCTCCAAGGACGCGCCTGTTGGAACTGAGTCTGACCCGAACGACTAGAATAACTGTTATAGGCACCTCGTGCAGGAGGTGCACCGGAAGATGGCTGAGCAAAATGAGTACTCTAAGGTCCCTGAATAGATGGAACACTTCTAGTAACCTGAAGGGCATACTGAACTGGTCGACTGATGAAACCTCTGCCATGATGAGCTGATATTGCTGGGCGTGTGCCACTAAACCCTCTAAAATCTCGAGGCCCCTTGCCCTCCTTATCCTTTCTCTCCTGGCCACGAATACACTTCAACCTCTGAGTGATCTCCGCAACCTGTTGAAATGGAGTATCAGTCTCCAACTCCTGTGCCTTCCCAAATCTAAGACCATATCCGAGTCCTTCAATAACTGCAGACCCTCTCTCTCTGAAAATTAAAACCAAAGCAGGTGCATGACGAGATAACATATTGAATCTCATATCATACTTAGACACAGTCATAGTCCCCTGGTGCAACTGCTTAAACTCGGTGCACAATGCATCCCTGAGGGTCTGGGGAACAAACTCCTTCAAAAATAGATCAACAAACTAAGCCCAAGTGAGTGCGTTGCATCAACTGGCCTACACTCCTCATAAGCCTGACACCATCTATATGTTGACCCTGTCAGCTGGAAGGTAGTAAAGTCGACCCCGTTTAACTCTAATATGCCCATAGTGCGAAGAATGATGTGGCAATGGTCTAGAAAACCGTATGTATCCTTAGAAATTGCACCACTGAAAGTAGAAGGTGAGTACCTCCTGAATCTCTATAACCTCTTCTGCTCCTCCTCCGGTGCCACTGGCCTAAACCTCAAGCTGAACTGCAATCACGGGTTGTACCGGCATAACACCCGGTGCCTGATCATTGATCAATATGAGCCCGCTGCTCTGGAGTATAGGCGGTGGGAGTCTGAGTTCCTCCCCCAGACTGAGAAGTAGTTGGTGCAACTGGGATCCGTCCCACTAGTGCCAAAGTACCAAACATGCTGAGGAAGTGCGATAAGGTCTCCTGAGGTCTAGGGGTAGCAACAGGCGCCTCAAGTGCCTTCTCCCCAATTGGAGCTACTGGTGGCTCCTCGGCTACTGCTCCGGTAGGTGCTCTAGCTGTAGCACGTGCCACTCCTCTGCCTCGAACTCTACCCCATCCTCTAGAAACACCGGCACCGGGGGACAACATCATCAGTAACTGAAGCTAGTGTCCTTACCATCTATGAGAGAATAGAAAGACAAAGACTCAAATTTCGAATTTTATAAATATTCACGATAAGGAGTGATAGAAGTGGGATTTCCTAATAGTTCCTTAGACCCTCAAAGATAAGTATAGACATCTTTGTACCGATCTGCAAGACTCTACTAAACTTGCTTATGACTCGTAGAACCTATGAACCTAGAACTTACCAATTGTTGGTGTACATATTTCTAGGTTGCAAGTTTGAACTTTTATTTTTATTTTAGTGTATTTGATTATTTTTTTATTTTTTATTTTTGGTCTGAAAGACATGGCATCTTGGAATTATGAGAGTTTTGATGTTGCTAGTGCTTCGATCTTTGGCCTACCAGGGAGTTTATTTCACCCTCTTATTAGTTATGGGTGTGCATTGGGGACAATGCACAATCTTAAGTGTGGGGTGAGGAGATTGGCTGGGTGACTTTCCATGCTATTTTAACTTTAATTGAATAATTTTTTTTTTTACAAAAATATAAAAGATTGAACTTTTCCTGACGATGGATCTATTTTCTTGAGGGATTTAAGACGAAAGGAAAAAGACAAAAAGATTTTCTTTTGTTAGGTAGTGTAACAATCCCCCCTTAAATTTTCTTTGTGCCGCGGTTCTTTTTATGGGTTTTTGTTTGAACCGGGTGTAGTTAGTTTTTTTTTTTTTTTTTTAGGAATAGAAGTCATTGTATTGTGTTTTGAATTGAAGCAATATCTCTTGACTTTGTTATGCCTTGAGAATAGTGAGTATTTTGGTTGTGACGCTTAGACTTAGTTTTTGACTCTTGTTTAAGTACCTTAAATTGTATGATTTTAAATTTGCTTAACTGCTTTGACTAGAGTGTCTTGATGAATCCAATCCTGAGTGAGTTATGTGTCATGTGTGTGTGAGGTTTGGGTGTTATTCTGTGCATTGCATTTGATGCCTAGAACAACCCTGTGTGTTTGCAAAGCGAAATAGTAGTTTTGTTCAGTCTTGGAAGTGATATAGGCATTTTTTTATTGAGCCAATTATGTATATCTTACCCTCCTAATTATTATGTATCGTAGTTAACTCCTTTGAGCCTGTAATCCTGTTTCTTTGGAAACCGCATTACAAGTTGTACTCATTTTTTTGGATTAACCATCTATTTGAACCTTCTAACCTCTCAAGAGCACTTGAATTGTTATGGATTGTGTAAAAGTTAAAGTGTGGGGTCGTTGGTTTGGCATTTGAGTGGAGCTAATGAAATAAGGAGAAAGGTGCACTGTTTTGAAAAAGTAAGAGCCACTTAAAAAAAAAAGAAAAAAAAGTTGTATTTCTGTGAAAAAAAAATTCCTTGATAAGTGGTGACTCTTAATGTAATTGTGCTTAAAGAAGTATGGGGTAATATACATTGATGTGAAGGTGGAGTTTGGTTTGACATAAGTATGTGGTTTTAATGTTAAAGTATATGTATTAAAGTGCTTAGGGAGGTGTAGTCACTCTTATATCTAAATATATCCTACCCGTCCCGTAGCCTACATTACAACCAAATAAAGTCCTACTTGATCCTAGACTGAATGAGCTTGATTAGCAGAAGAGTACACTACGGGCAAGCCTATGGTGATATTATTTCTGAGAGTGAGTGAATTATTTCTATCTTGAGTTCCTAAGTGTTCTTAAATTTTATTGTGTGGAACTACTCTCTTTTGTTGTGTGAGGGCACTTAATTTATGACGAAAAGTTAATGTCCGTGACCTCTATGTTAGGGTAAGTGGGTGAGTTGGGAATAATGTGCGGTACTTGTAAGTCAAATTTTGAGGTGAAAATGTTACGCTTTTGTGCTTAGTATATTTAAGTATTCTTGGGTGATGAGTTAGGACAATTGTTTAAAAAGGTCGTGTCTATATAAAGTGTAGTTTGATTGCTCGAGGACGAGCAATGATTTAAGTATGGGGTGTTGATGATAGGTTATAATTGTGTATTTTAGTCACTTATTACACTGTAATTTGCTGCACTTTAATTGAGTTTGAGCTTTAATTGCTAGTGTTTTGCACTAATTGTGTGTTTTATACTTTGTAGGAGTGATTTCGAGCTATATAGATGTTATGGAATAAATTCAAGTGATTTAAAGCTTTGAAGTCTGATTAAACTCCCAAGGAATTAATCCGGGATCGTGTTCGGGGATCAAATTTGATAGTTAAGAACGAACGAAGAATCAAGTATCCATATTGCGTACTGTCTAGTAAAATAGACATAACTTTTTTCTCCGAACTCTATTTGAGCTATGCAATATATGGATAGAAATATAACTCAAAGGGATACAACTCTCATGTTTTATGTTTTTCCAAATTTTAAACGGAACAGGGTGAAAAACACGATCGAATCCGCGACCGCGGATCTGGACGCGGATTTGAGGCAGAACACTTGGTAAAGTCCGCGCCCGACCACGTTTTGAGTCCGCGGTCGCGTACGTACTGACCTGGAAAATTGTTATTTTTCGCGTAGGAGAAGGTATAATTGTTTGTTCCCGACCCTACTTTGTATATATACATAGAAAAACGTTATTTTTGAGGCTTTTTGACGCAGATTCGACCTAAGGAGGCAGAGACACAATAGAAGCAAGGCGGGGAATTTATGAGTTTTTCCTTCCTCTTCCTATTTTTCATTGTTGGTTATGAATTTTAATATTGTATTTTTACATACTATTATGAATAACTAATTTGTTATCTAGGGTTTTGATGGAACCTTTTGTAGGATAAATTCTTGTTATGTTTTTATATAATTGAGCCGTTGGATTTCTTTACTTGTTCAACTATGTTTATATTGTGGTTGGTTGAAGAGCTCTCAATCGACTGTGCCTATTTAGTGTGTATTACTCGGGAGAGAGTGCATATTTAGGTAGTTGTTGAACAACATCACTCCTAACGTATATGAGGGATCAATACAAAGGGTTTAAAGGTGGGATTATGGATAACGAAACCTTAGGTGCGATCTAAGTGAGCCGTACTTAATGCCAGCTAGCGTAATTCGGGAGAATATGTCTAGTAAATTGTGGTAGTTACTCAGAAGATAATTACAACACGCAGAAGCGCCCATGATCGGTAGAGAATACTTGGGCGAAATTATAGAAGACGTAGCGGGAAGGATTCCGACAATTGAGAAAATCATAACTTTAGACCTCCTTAATCTTTTCTCTAACCCGTAGTATCTTTAGTGTTAATTTACTATTTTAATTTGTTAGTTAATTAGTTAAACACAAGAATCTTAATATCTATAAGTTAGGAATTGTTCAAGCTTGTATTCTTAGTGATAGTGAACAACTGTAGCTAAGCCTTAGTTCTCTGTGGGATTCGACTCCGGACTTGTAAACCGGATTATATTTGCCACGACCGCTTAGTCCTTTTTATAAGGCCTCTGGAACCAAACTGTTTAACCCAAAAAATGATTTTCAAGATCAAAGTAATAAATTTTATATGATGGGTCACAAGCAACCGATTCGATCCAAAAAATAAAAAATTTCGTGAATACAACGTGATAGAGAAATGAAAAATAAATTCAATTGACAAATAATATAAAAATAAAGCAAATCAAAAATATTCTTCTTGGATGATCCTTGATAGGATGATGAGCCGAACATAGCTTGAAGAAGCGAACTGTGTCTAACTTGGGAGCAAGATACTATGAATTACAATGTATAGAATTGTAGAGAAAAAAATTTAGATGATTACAATGGGGGTAAAATGTGTTTATTTATAGGGCTAAATCTAAGTAACCATTCTCCTTGAATTATGGGTCCATTATGAACATTTACTCAATCCATCCGTTACTTTTAGAAGATTTATAACAACTGTGTAAATGCTAGAATTCCGTAACTGATAAGTTAATTCCGTAACTTATGAGTTAGTTCCATAACTGATGAGTCGATTCCATACCTGTTGAGTCAATCTCATGCCTATTGAGTCAATCTCATAATTGATTGCCTTGTTCTACCCGCTACAATCGATTATTGCATTTATTGTACGTTACATAATTAATTTGTAACTGATGACGTAATGATAGTAAATCCCATATAATCCAGGATTAATTGATTTCTTCCTTATTTATAATTATGAGCTATTTTTCCATACCTGATCCGGCCTATCCTATGATGATCAGTTTCGAGGCTAACATGCATGGTACGAGTATGTTCGGTCCCGAGGATATTTCATATATCATCTTTACATGTCATTCTCTACTTTTTTCCAAATTTTGCTGATGTCGCCATTTAATAGACCCACATGGCGAGTTTTTCACTAATACAGATAGTTCGAATCGGTTGCTTGTGGCTCGTCATATAAAATTTATTACTTTGACCTTGAAAAATATTTTTTTGGGTTAAACACGTATAATCGTAGTAATAGACTCCTTCAATATTAAAAACAACTAATCATGCTAAAGGTTAAGTACCAGACAAAGTACTGAACACCTAATATGCAACATTTAAGCTATGGTTGTACTTAATAGAGAAAAGCTTAGGGTTGTGTTCTTTACCCAGGTGTTCAACTAGATGGGTATACTCTAACAAACATGCTTCGATGATTGGGATTATGTGACACACACACTCTCCGTCTAATTTACCCACTCGATATCTTTCAGCTATCAAGTATTGTAATCCAAATTGCTCTCTCGAGTCAATTGGCCTAATCGAACCCTCAGTTAGTCTAATTCCTTATTAGCCATGTTATCCCAACCTATCTCTTCTTTCTCAAGCAAGAATCAAGTCAAAATATAATGAATCAGTATTTGTAACCAATAATTTCATCACAGTATTTATGGTCCTAAACAAGTTAAAAAGAGGGTCAGAGTATTTGTGTGATTATAAAAGCTTCTCATTAATGGTAGAATTATAAGTATAAGCTAAATTGCTTCCAAATTTAGAAAGGGGTCATTCTCTTTGGAACGGACCAAAAAGGAAATAGATTCACATAAACTGAAGCGGAAGAAGTAATTTGTAGTGTCCTGGAAATTTATGCCGAAAATGCCTTATGGGGATCTAAAGGAGTGTTTTCCTTACCGTGCTCGATTGTGAATCCTCCTGACTTTGCTGATGGATCGTGGTTGCAATGTAGAATTGCGGATCACAACTTTCTCATTGTGATCCGCACTTCAGAGGCTGTGGCCACTCAAGTTTGGCTTCAGTTCTTGGTCTTGCTTCAAGAATATTGCTTCAGTTGTTCTTGTGCAACAATTGCGGCCCGCACTCAAGCATTACAGCAGCAATAGGTTATTCTTACAGACTTCTACTTTTTAGCTTTATTCATGAGCTTTTCTATCTTGTTTTTAATTGTTTTGCTTCACTATCTGAAATTCGATAAACTCTATAAGAATATGATATTAAATGATTACTTTTGGACTCAAAGCAGGGGTAAAAGATAGTAATAAGTAGCTAAAATCTTCACTTATCACAGTTGACACTTTGCATCTTTAGATGTTTGGACGGGCCACTATAATCGAGATGACCAACCTATTCCCCCCTAGCAGCTCCAGTAACATTCATTAATTTGATCAACATCATCACCTTCATGTCTTCGCAAAATTTTTGTGGCCACTTCGCAGCCTTTAGCTGATCCTTACTTCAATACTAAGAAATGTGCTCAGGATGGCAAATAATATTTTCAAAAAGTACCTGCAGTGCATTGCACGTGCATCTTTGCAACACACATGCATCGAATGTCAATTGTGCTATGACTATTTATCTAGCTATATATATATATATATATATATATATACGAGCTTGTGGTATGTACTTTATACATGCATCTCATCTTCAGGTACGTGCATTGCATATTTAATATCATAAATTATGCTAAGATCACAGAGATACCTTAACTACATTATGCTCAAATTGTTCTTCTCTAAATTCATATGGATAGCTTTACAAGATACTCACAAAAAAAAAAAAAAACTAACTTCGAGATTGAATAAGTAATACTTAATGAGCTTGTTGTCATGTCCTTAGTCTTAAACTAAGCGCACTTGACAACTTTCTCATGATCTTGCACAACTCTCTCACGATCTTGCTATGTTAAGTCAGTCTAAAATACTATACTCAAGATCGCTAAGAGAATACTAGATAAGAAAGACAAGAAAAATTTGCTAAAGGAAGCTTTTATATTGTAGAGAACTTGAATTATTTTTCTTGATGATATATAAACGAAAGGTCCCTTATATATACTAGTCACCTAGGGGCTAAGTGTGTAAATATTTATTGTTATACAAGTCCCTCAATGTTTACAATAAATTCTCTCTAGGAATTTCTACATGGCTAGAATCTTCCAAGGACATTCCTAGCAATTTCATAGAGTTCTAAGATTTTCTAGGGAAATCTCCATATTTTCCTAGAACTTTCCTACAAGTGCTAGTCTCCTTCCTATGTAAGACTTTCATATAGAAAATATGTTCCAAGTGGCATTGAAGTGGCATGATAATATGGCAGATCATCACACTCTCCCTCACCTGGTATGTCGAACAAATCTCTTTAAAATTTCCCAATAAATTGGGGGTATCAATCACTAATGATATGCCTTGGTAAGACCCAATATTTCACCATGTTCTTAAAGAATATCTTGGTGGCTTCATTGGTTGTTCAATCTAGTGAGGCGAACATGCAAGGAACATACTTAGAAAATTTATCCCCGACTACCATTGTAGTGCCATATCCATCGGACTTCTTTAGACAAGTGATAAGGTCCATAGTCACGCTCTCCCACAGATTTTCCACAACTGGTAGTGCCTCCAAAAGTCCTCCAGGCTAGTGTTGCTCAACCTTATCCTGTTGGCACATAAGACAAGTCTATACATATCTCATGGCAGCCAATAGTAGATTGATTCAACCAAGGCCTTAGTGCGATGTTGGCCTAGATGACCAACCCACATTATGTCATGATTCTCCTCATGATTTTTCGTCGAATGTCTCCAAAATTAGGCTCATAAACCCACCGACCCGTGTAAGCAATAGGCTATCTCCACCCAAAAGCTCATTGTCTTGCCCTGAGTGGCTAACTCTATAAGCTGCTTAGCTACTGGATTATGCTGCATGACATCTTTTATTGCCTCACAAATGTCACAACTAGCTGAAGTGATAGCAGCAAGCTCGACTTTCCAGCTCAAGGCATCGGCTACAACATTATCTTTGCCCGACTTATACTCTAGCACAAAATCAAACTTGCCTAAGAAATCCTGCCACCTAGTCTGCTTTGGTGTGAGCTTCTTCTACGTTTGCAAGTAGCATGTGGCCATATTTTCGCTCTTGACCACGAATCTCGATAGGGGTAAGTAATGTCGCCATGTGCGAAGGCAATGCGCAATGGAAATCATCTCCTTCTCTGCACTGTGTAACACTACTCCGTCTCGTTCAACTTGTACCTCTCGAATGCTATGGGATGCCTATCCTGCATTAAGACACCTCCAATGAAAAATTCTGAAGCATCTATACGCACCTCGAATGTATTGGCAAAGTCACGCGACACCAAGATTTTCTCATTTGTTACAACTGCCTTAGGACCTTCAGACGCCTTTTGACAATGCTTCAACTAAACCCACATCTTGTTCTTCTTCACCAACTATGTCAATGGTCCGGCCTTGGATGAATAGAATCCTATGAACTGATGATAATAGTTAACAAGGCCAAGGAAGGATCTCAACTCAGTTACCTTTGTAAGTGTCCCACTCCAGGATAGTCCGTATCTTAGCCTCGTCCATGTGTAGCTCGCCATTGCTAATAACATGGACCAAGAAATGAACCTTTGATTGTGCGATATGCACCTTTCATTTTGCAAATTATCCCTCTTGGTGTATGGCTCATTCTCCCACAAGACTTGAAAAAACTTACCTCCAAGGTATTGTTGTAGATGACTATGTCATCCAAGTAGACTACTACTAACTTATCAAGGCAGGGATAGAAAATCTTGTTCATAAGAGTGAAAAATATAGTTGGTGTGTTTGTTAAGCCGAAGGGCATCACCAACTACTCAAAAGCTCCATATCTCATCACACATTTTATGATCGACTCATCCGCTATCACAATGCAAACCTGGTAATAGTCCTTGCGAATATCCACCTTGGTAAAATATTTGGCTTGTCCAAGACTGTCAAAAACGTCAGTGATGAGCGTGATCGGGTACTCGTTCTTCAAAGTTACCTTATTAAGCATTCGATCGTCTATGTATAATCGCAATAACCTATCCTTTTTCTTTTAGAACAACATTGATGCGCCAAAAGGTGCCTCCAATGGGAGCATGTGACCAGCATCCAGTAGCTCTTTCAATTTTTTCCTAAGCTCCTATAACTTGGGGGTGCGATGCGATCTGGGAAAATATAGGTAGCTTATCCCCGGGCTTTTACTCAATCTTATGATCCACCTCACGCATAGGAGGAAAGTGCTTAGGTAGCTATCCGAACATAACATCTTTGTTCTCCTCAAGCAGCTTCTCTATGAAAGGTGACAGTATCTCCTGGGAACCCTTATCTTCCTCCAAACTTGCAATGGTTTCCATGAATGCCACTCCCCTTCTTGAGCTCATTGACAGGTCGCATAGCCGAAAGTTGTTCTTGGCTCTATCCCTGCGGTATAACCATCATAGGCACCATGCAAGTTCCTTCCCGCTCCATGACCAAGAGATGTTGGAAGTAGGCGATCAAAGTATGACTATGACTAAAGAACTTTTCCCCCAAAATAATGTCAAAGATATCCATAGCTATAATGGTAAAGTTTTTCATACCTTTCCAATTGTCCAATTTGAAACCAGAACTATTGGCTATACCATAAGAATTTTGTGCCTTGGGATTCACTGTCTTGATGTGGAAGTTGGTTGAAGCGAGATTTAACTCTAGTCTATTTGATGCAGCATCGTTCATAAAATTATGAGTTTCTCCAGTGTCTACTATTGCACGAGCAGGTTTGTTATTATTGTGACGTCCACGTACTAATTTCTATTCTCACTGTGTTGGCTATGCTTCGTGACAACACCACATAGTTCAATCATACCCAAGTGTGTGGTTCCCAAACTTTCCTTGTGTGTACTCCTTTTGTTCATGTACCATGGAACTAAGGATCTATATCTCAGGACAATTCTTGAAGCCGTGGGTCTTTCACATATGCAGCATCCCTTATTCTCTTCATGTACCTTGTTCTCAACATAGCCTTGACGGTCACTTGACTTCTTTCCATCAAACTTGTTGGAATCTTGAGTCTTAGGGTGTTGTTGTTGCGACTCCTTGATTTTGCCACAATCTCCCCCACCTTTGGCATTGATACCCCTTGACTCATTGCCTTTGACTTTGTTGTGCTTGTCATGCGTTAAATCCATTAAAGACTCAGCTTTCTGTAAGGACCCAACCGATTGTTTTGAGCATTGGTATTTTGTTCGGTGGTTTGAGGTCTTGAATAGCTTCATATGATATATTACGACTTTTTTTCAAGGTTGGTTTGGTTCTGGAAAGATTTTGGAGTGATTTGGAATACTTAGTTCCTAGTTTGGAAGCTTAAGTTACAAGTGTTGACCGAGTTTGACTTTTTCATATTCAACCTCGCATTGGAGTTTTGATGGTTCCATTAGGTCCGTATGATGATTTTGGACTTGGATATGCCTAAATATGAGTTCCAGTGTTCCTAGATGATTTTGAGTCTAATTGTCGAATGTTGGAAGTTTAATGGCTTGGAGAGTTGATAGGTTCGACCCATAGTTGACTTTAAGGTTATCAATGTCCGTTTGGGATTCTAAGCCTTGGAATAGGTTCGTATGGTGATTTATGAATTGGGTGTAAGCTTTAAGGTCATTCTGAGTTGTCTAAGCATGTTCGGTGTAAGTTTGGAATTCAAAAATTTGGATTAGCTCATTAAGTTTGAATTAAGGTTTGATTCGTGATTTTGACGTTATTTTATGTGATTTGAGGCTTAGAGTAGGTCCATGCTATGTTTTAGGACTGTTGGTGTGATTTGACAGGGTCCCGGGGGCCTCGGGTGTGTTTTGGATGAGTTTCGGATCATTTTACTCATGTTTGGAGTTGTTGATTTACTAGTGTGCTGGTGTTCATCGCGATTGTGGATATGGAAACGTGATCGTGAAGTGTGTGTGGTGGCTTGCAGTCTTTTCTCCTTCGCTTTCACTATGGGTGTGATGTGTTCCCGGAGGATGGTGAGCAGTAGCATTTGCGTTCGCGACATTGGTGTCGCGTTCTCATAGAACGAGAAGTCGGGTTAGTTTCCAAGCATGTGGCCTTCGCGTTCGTGGAAGGGAAACCACATTCGTGTAGGCCAGTGATGTTGAAGCATCGCGTTCACGGGTTCTAGACCACGTTCGCAAAGGGAGTCTTTGGGGCCAGTTTCAGCTTGTGCTTTGCGATCGCGAAGGGGACCGCTGGGCACTCATAAGTAATCCTATTTTGAGGGTTTTAGTGATTTTATCATAGTTGATATTGGGAGCTCAGATTTGGGCGATCTTTGAAGGAATTTTTATGATTTGGATTGGGCACGTGTTTTGGACTTAGATTTAGTTATTATTCATGATTCCATCTTTGATTTTAACATTTGAATAATGAATCTAAGTGAAGAAAATTAGGGATTTTGGCAAAACTTTTTTAAAATGAATACTGGTATTTGAGCCCCGATTTGGAGTCGAATTTGGATGAAACTTATATGGTTGGACTCGTATTGAATGGGCCTTTCGGATTTGTGACTTTTGTCAGGTTCTGGGAGGTTGTTCCAGGTTGACTTTTTGGATGAATTTTTGATTTTTGATAAAGAGCAGAGCTTTATTAATTGTTATCAATTTCTATAGTTGTGTTTGATATTATTGAGTTATTTTGACTAGATTTGACCCGTTTAGAGGTTGATTTGAGAAGCAGGGGCTTTCTAGAGTATTGATTTGGCTTGTTAAAGGTAAGTATCTTGCCTAACCTTGTGTGAGAAATACACCTTAGGATTAGCCTTGATTGGTTATTTGTGTTATGTGAAAAGCGAGCATGTACAAGGGTGCTATGTGTGAATTATGACCGTATTGGACCGTAGGCTATTAATATGCCATACTTTGATAGTGTAACTTATATGAAACATGCTTAAACCACTTTTTGACTACATGATCGTAATCCCTACATTTGACTTAGACATACACATGCTTAATATTTGAACACCCCCCCTCGCTCTTTTATGTTATTTCCATGTCCTTGTGCACTTTTTTGATAAGTTGTGAGCTTATATCTTGATATAACCTTGGTATTATTGTTTCATGATATAGTGCCACATATGGACATATTGTGTCAATAGATTGTTGTTGTGCGGAGTATAAGGGTGGCATTGAACTTTTGTTATTGTGCAGAGCAATATGGATGGTTGTTGTGATATTGTCAGGACGGGAGATACATGTGGCTATTGTTATATTGTCAGGGCGGAGCGATACAGGTGGATATTGTGATATTGTCAGGGATTTGGACACAAGGTGCTAATTTTGTGTGTTGCATTGTGATGACTTATTGTTAAAACTGAGCCTTTACTTGCATTGAATCGTTATCACTTATTCTGATGAGGTTATTTCTATTGTTATTTGCTATACTTTTGTTGTCAGTATTTGATTATTGCACATGAAAATTTGACTAGTGAGTATCACATAACTTGAACCTAGTCACTACTTCACCGAGGTTAGTCTTGATAATTACTGAGTATCGACCATGGTGTACTCATACTACACTTCTGCACATTTTTGTGCATATCCAAGTGTTGGAGGTAGCGGACCCATGCAGTGAGAGCTTACTTGACCGTGAGGATTCAAGGTAGAGCTGCATTGATCGTCACCGTCCCTTGGAGTCCTTTTCTTATATTCGTACTATCAATTCTATATCCGAACAATATTGTATTTTGAGATATTTTTCAATGTATTTAGTTAGAGCTCGTAACTCTATACTACCTAGTTTTGGGGAGATATTTTGTGATTATCGCCGCTTTGCCTTGTATTACCTCAATTTCTACATTTATGTTAAATTTTGTTTCTTTATATCATGTATTTATTAATTTAACTGTTGTAAGTGATCGGCTAACCTAGTTGTAGAGAATAGGTGCCATCACAACCCAACGTTGGATTTGGATCGTGACAAGTTGGTATCAGAGCTCTAGGTTCATAGATTTTACGAGTCAGGAGCAAGTTTAGTAGACTCTTGTGGATAGGTATACAGACGTCTGTACTTATCTTCGAGAGACTATCGAGTTGCTAGGAAACATCAGTTTCTTTCACTCCTTATCATGCTGATTTGATATTCCAAAGTTTGGACCTTTACTCTTCTATCCTCTGACAGATGATGGGCACACGCGCTATCGGATCAACATAGTAGACACTCGCGCCCCCTGCAAGAGTCATGAGAGTCCGGGACCATGATAGAGGCTGATGAGTGGCACGTGCTACAGCTAGAGCAGCAGTTAAGGAGCCTCTAGTAGCTCTAGTCGGGTAGCAGGAACCTGAGGGGCATATTGCTAGCCTTGGACTTCAGGAAACCTTGGCATACTTTCTGAGCATGTTTGGGACTTTGGCTCAGGCAGGGTCGATTCCAGTTGCACTAGCTACTTCACAGGCTAGGGGAGGAGCTCAAATTTGTCGCACGTACACCAGAGTAGTCGGATCATGGTTATCAGACATCGGGTGTTATGCCGGTATAGCAAGTAGTTGCAGTTTAGCCCGAGGTAGGGCCAGTTGTGTTAGCTGAGGGGCAGAGGAGTTTGGAGAGGTTTCAAAAGTTCCATCTTCCCCAGTTCAGTGGAGGGACGTCTGAGGATGCATATGATTTCTTGGATCATTGTCACCACATTCTACGTAACTATGGGTGTGGTGGAGTAGAGTGGGGTCAACCTTACTACATTTCAGCTGATGTACCAGCATATAGATGGTGGAAGACTTATGAGGTGAGTAGTCTAGCTGGCGCAGAAACACTTACTTGGTCCTAGTTCTTTGATCTTTTTTTGAAGGATTTTATTCCACATGCCCGCTTGGATGAGTTGCGCGTCGAGTTCGAGTGATTGCACCACGAGAGTATTACTATGTCCGAGTATGCTATGAGGTTTACATAGTTGTCTTGTCATGCACCTGCTTTGATTTCACTGTTAGAGAGAGAGTCCGTAAATTTGTTGAGGGACTCGGTTATAGCCTCAGATTTAGGATGGCATGAGAGCTCGAGACAAAGACTGCATTGTACCAGGTTGTGGAGATTGGTAGGAGGTTGGAGCGTATCCGCGGGCGGGAGAGGGAGGATAGGGATACTAAGAGGCTTCTAGGTTCTAGAGAATTTATTGGATTCTACTCTTCAGCTCTGACCCATCATGTCAGAGGCTTCGTCAGTCGGCCAGTTAAGCCTGCACTTCAGGTTACCTACAGTGCTCCAGCTAGTTAGGGACCCCAGAGTACTCATATCAGACAACCATCTTTTAGTGCACCTTCTGCAAGGGGTTCCTACAACAGTTATTCTTGTCATTCAGTACAGACCTAGTACGAGCAGCCACGCTCGTAGAGCGTTTATTTTGAGTGTGGTGATACTAGGGACATTGTGAGAGATTTTCCCAGACTTTAGAGGGGTAGACTTCAGTAAGGTACTTAGGCTATGGTTACTGCTCTACTTGATAATCCACCTGCAAAACTAGCTAGAGGTGGAGGACAGGTAGGTAGAGGACGTCTTAGAGGGGAAGGTCAGGCTCGTTGTTATGCTTCCCCTAGTAGGACTGAGGTTGTTGCATCAGATGTTGTCAGAACATGTATTTTGTCGATTCATAGAGATGCATCAGTTTCATTGATCCGTGTTTTACTTATTTGTATATGTCATCCTATTTGCTTCATATTTGGTTATGTCTCGTGATTCTTTGTATACTCTTGTCTAGAAGTCATCCTTTTCAAGTCATACTCTTTTCTAGATTAAGGGACGTTTGTGGGTTAGCTATGAGTTGAAAAGGATGACTTCTAGGATGATTTTTGAACAAGAGATGGGATGGGTGTATGATGTACTGCACTTTATCGGTATGTAAGGGTCTTGAGATGATTCTGGTTTGATACTCGATGTGGATGTAGTGTGCAAGGAAAACGAATCACTTGGTTTCTTCTTTTGGATATTTATGTACTGGTGGAGTGTGGTTTGTTCGATGTGTATTGATTGCACATTGGATATTGGAGAGAGGTGAGTGACTCTCAAGAAGGTTCTAATGAGTTCAAGATTTATATGTGGTGTTTAAGGATTTGTGTATGGGTAGAAATTAAGGCTTGCATTGGATAGTGCGGAGACTCACAGTATGTTTGGATCGGGCTACGTGCCGCAGCGAGGTCATGATAGGAAATGATTCTTCATGATTACTTCATGTGCTTTGGTTCTCCCTTGTGAGATGGGTTCATAGTGTTGCGCTTTGCGATGGTATTTGTGGTACTGGTAGGGTGGTTCTCTTATTTGGTTCTCCTTCCATATTTGGTAATATTCGAGTTGTTGCTTGTTGGGTGCACGGGTTACGTGGCATGTGACTAGGTAGCATTTGGTATGGATCATCGGTCGAATAACTTGTACTAGGTAAGATGAGATCATTGGACCTGGAATTAATGCAATCGGACTTGGATAAAGTATGTTTGGATGTTATTAATCAACTTAGAGTTTGACAATGTCTCTGGTCGGACAAGAGAACTCCATGACTTGTTGATTGGATGAGTGGTTATGAGTTTCCACATATTTCTTATATCATTAGCAGTGTTGTGAAGGTTTTGAACAATGTTTTATTTGATATGAGGTTTGTTACCAGCACTGGATTTAGTAATGAGCAGCTATTGTAGTCTAAAGATATTACTATGAGTATGTTGTTTATGTGGTATATCGTGTAATTGTATCTTGAAATATGTTTATGGCTTGACGCAACTTGTTTATACTTATACAGTGTATAGATGTAAGGTCTGGTCTTATAATGAATTCCGGATATTGGAGATTGGGTTCTAAGTTTTATGGACTAAAATAAGTTTTATGGACTAAGATTGAAAAAGGATCTTCAGTTAGGTTATGTTGACGAGCTTATATGGATTGAGGTGACTTGGGGTCACCCATACGTATGTGTATGGTGAGTTTATACAGTGATTTGATGACTTAGAACGACCCTTGGCACATTCGAGATTGACTGTACATTTAAGTAGGGGAGAATGTAATGACTTGACCAGTCATTTCGAGCATTGGCATTTTGTTCGGTTGTTTGAGGTCTTTGAATATCTTCATATGATGTATTACGACTTGCATGCATGGTTGGTTTGGTTCCGGAAGATTTTGGAGTGATTTGGAACACTTAGTTAGTTTGGAAGCTTAAGTTACAAGTGTTGACTAAGTTTAACTTCACTTATTTGACCTCAGATTGGAGTTTTGATAGTTCTATTAGGTCCGTATGGTGATTTTGGTGTTGAGCGTATGCTCGTATTTGAGTTTTAGTGTTCCTAGATAATTTTGAAGCTAGTTGCCAAAAGTTGGAAGTTTAATGGCTTGGAGAGTTGATAGGTTTGACACATAGTTGACTCTGTGATTATCGATGTCTGTTTGGGATTCCGAGCCTTGAAAAAGGTTCATATGGTGTTTGAGGTCATTACGAGTTGTTTAGACCTATTCGGTGTAAGTTTGGGATTCATAAATTTGGATTAGTTCATTAAGCTTGAATTAAGGTGTTTTGTGGTTTTGACGTTATTTTATGTGATTTGAGGCCTCGAGTAGGTTTGTGTTATGTTTTAATATTAGTTGGTGTGATTGGATGGGATCAAGGGTCCTCGGGTGTGTTTCAGATCATTTCACGCATGTTTGAAGTTGCTGATTTGCTGGTGTACATCGCGATCGCGGATGTGGTATCGTAATCGCGAAGGGTGTTTGGTGGCTAGCTTTCTTTTCTCCTTCACGTTCACGGAGGATGGTGAGCGTTGGCCTTCGTGTTCGGGACCTGGGCATCGCGTTCGCGTAAAAGGGGAGGTTGAGCGAGTTGCTAGTCGTGTGGCCTTCGCGTTCGCGGGAGGGCAACCACATTCACGTAGGCTAGTGGTGTTGAACCATCACGTTCACGGTTTCCAAACCACGTTCGCAAAGGGTATCTTTGGGTCTAGTTTCAGCTTGTTCTTCGCGATCATGAAGTAGGTCTCCCGATTGCGAAAGAGTCCCCTGGGCATACTTAAATAATCCTATTTCAAGGGTTTTAGTCATTTTATCATATTTTGAGATTGGGAGCTCAAATTTGGGCGATGTTTTATGGGATTTCATGATTGGGATTGGGGTAAGTGTTTTTACTCGGATTTGGTTATTATTCATGATTCCATCCTTGATTTTAGCATTATAATGATGAATGTAAGTGAAGAAAATTAGGGATTTTGGCAAAAGCGTTTCTAAGATAAAAAATGGGGATTTGAACCCCAATTCAGAGTCGAATTTGGATGAAACTTATATGGTTGGACTCATATTCGAATGAGTATTTGAGATTTATGACTTTTGTTGGATTCCAAGAGGAGGGCTCGAGTTGACTTCTTAGTGAATTTTTTATTTTTGATAAAGATTGGAGCTTTATTAATTAAATTAATTTCTATACCCTTGTTTAGTATTATTGAATTGTCTTTTTTTTCTAGATTTGACCCATTTGGGGACCGATTTGAGAGACAAGGGCTTTCTAGAGTATTGATTTTGCTTGTTTGAGGTAAGTATATTGCGTATCCTTTTGTGGGTGAATATCCCTTAGAATTTAGCCTTGATTGCTTATTCGTGTTGCTTGAAAAGCGACGTGTATATGAGGTGAAAGCGTGTGCACAAGTTCTATATGTGAATTATGACTGGATTGGACCGTAGGTTATTAATATGCATTAATTTGATGATGTAACTTATATGAAATATGCTTAAACCACTTTATGACTACATGACCATGATCACTACATTTGACTTAGACATAGTCATGCTTAACTGTTGAACTCCCCCCCCCCCCACGCGCACTTTTATGTTATGGTCATGTCCTTGTGCACTTTGTTGTGAGCTTATATCTTGATGAAACTTTGGTATTATTGTTTCGTGATATTGTTGCACATGTGAACATTTTGTGTGGATTGATTGTTGTTGTGCGGAGTATAAGGGTAACATTTCACTGTTATTGTTGTTTGGAGCGATACATGTGGTTGTTGTGATATTGTCAGAGCGGAGAGGTACGGGTGGTTATTATGATATTGTCAGGGATTGGGCACGAGGTGCTAATTTTCTGTGTTACATTGTGATGACTTAATGTTAAAACTGAGCCTTTACTTGTATTTAATCACTATCATTTATTCTGATGAGGTTATTGCTATTGTTTTTTGCTATACTTTTATTGCTAGTCTTGATTTATTGCACATGATATTTTGACTAGTGATTATCACATGACTTGAACCTCGTCACTACTTCATCGCAGTTAATCTTGATACTTACTACGTACCGGCTGTAGTGTACTCATACTATACTTCTGCACATTTTTGTGTATATGCAAGTGTTGGAGGTAGCGGACCCAAGCAGTGAGAGCTTACTTGACCGTGAGGATTCAAGGTAGAGCTGCATTGATCGTCGGAGTCCCTTGGAGTCCTTTCCTAATTTTTATAATGTCAATTATCTATCCGAATAGTATTGTATTTTGAGAGATATTTCTATGTTTCAGTTAGAGATCGTGACTTGTACTACCTAGTTTTGGGGAGATATTTTGTGATTATTGCTGCTTTGGCTTGTATTACCTCTATTTCTGAATTTATGTTAAACTTTGTTTCATTATATCATGTCTTTATTAATTTAACTGATGTAAGTGATCGACTTACCTAATTTTAAAGACTAGGTGTATCACGACCCCTACATTAGGATTTGGGTTGTGACATCATCACTATAGTTTGGTCTATATCCATAACTTCTCGGCGACTTAGCCCAATTGTGCAAACCGTACATGAAGTGAAACAATAAGCCATCGCTTGTGAGGTTGGGAATTTGAAGCATCAGGGTGGTGAACTCTTTACATAGTCGTGTATGCTCCATGTCTGTGTTAAATACCTAAACTTGCGCCTTGCCTCATACAAGATATTGTTTTGAAAGAATTGACGCTTGAATTCGGCCTTAAATAGTCACATGTGCCAGTATGCATAGACCTTCCTCGACGTCAGCCACCTTCCTTCACCATAACAGCATGATAGTCTTTAAGAGGCACAACACATCGGTATTGATCTTGGTCTCATTATCCCTCACTTTTCTATGCCTGAAGTAGTTCTCCAAGTGCCAAAGGAAGTTCTCCACTTCTTGCGTGTTATGAAAACCTTTGAACATTGGTGGCTTGATATCCTCAATTTTTGCCTCCCTCGACATAACAATATTGCTAGCTACCTTGGCCACGCTTGCTCGGCTTGGTCCTCGAGTGCCTCTATGATTCCCTTCATGGCATCGATAGTGATCAACGCCTCCATGAGCCTACACTGTAAGGTAGTGATAGTTTGTCTTAGCTCCATCTCGGCCTGTGTATGCCTCTCCAAGTCATTTCGGATGCTCTTAATATCTTCAAGAGTGTACCACTCAGGAACACTAAGGGTGCCCTCCACCTTCCCCAAGCATTGGCCAAAGACCTCCACGACATCCATCCCCACATTTACCTTCATAACCCACTCTTTACCGGTATCCTCTGGCAAGACCTCCACTTTATTCCCGCTCGCCTTAGTGGCGGATAGTTCTTGGAACGCAAGCCCTTTATTTGACACAACCTCGGGCAGAAATTCCTAGCTCTTGTTGCCACATTCTTCTTTTTGTTACGACCCTTCTTGCTAGCGGCATCCTCAGTGACGTTGGCTTGGGTGTTATCAGTGTTGATTTCTCAGTCATTTTTTCATTCCTTAATCACAACCTTTGCTCTGATACTGCATCATCACGTCCTTAGTATTAAACTAAAGTGCACATATGGCACTTGATAACTTATTCATGATCTTTCACAACTCGCTCACGATCTTCTTGTGTCAAGTCAACCTAAACTACTACACTCATGGTTGTTAAGGGAATTCTAAAGAAGAAAGACAAGAGAAATTTTCCAAAGAAAACTTTTATATTGTATATAACTTGAATTATTTTGCTTTATGATTTACAAATGAAAGGCTCCCTATATATACTAGTCACCTAGGTAATGGTGGAAAAATAGATTTAAAAAAAATAGTTATCCATCCATATTATCCACTAAAAATAGATTGAATAATGAACTTTTTTAAAAATGCTTCAAATATGGATAAGATCCATATTATCCACTTAAAAATGGGTAACCAATGAGTTTAACTTTTACATTTTCAAAGATTCAAGTTCGGGCTTCCTCAAATTTGGAAGACTAGGAATTCTTCCAAAAGCGATCATATTCAAGAAGCCATGGATGATATGGATATCCATACTATTCGTGGTTAACTTATTTTTTATCTGTTTTAATATGGGTCAGGTCAAATAATTTATATATTTTTGCATTACCGATTTTTAACTCACCCATATTCGACGAACTGCATATCTGCCACCCCCTACACCTAGAGTTAGCGTGTAAATATTACTTATTATACAAGTCCCTTAATATTTACTAGTAAGTTCCCTTTCGAGAATTCTCTACATGGTTAGAATCTTTCAAAGACTTTCCTAGCAATTCATATAGGGTTCTAGGGTTTTCCAATAAAAACCATATTTCTCTAGAAACTTCCTACAAGTACTTCCTTCCTATAGAAGCCCTCTACATGGCAAACATATATGCAAAATGGCACTTAAATGGCATGATATGAAGTATCATCACACCATGGTGCTAATGGAAGATACTAGCTCTGAGATTGAACTAATATAGAAGCCACGAGAGGTGCCGGCAATGACTATGGGCCTTGATGCGATCTTGTCTAGTAGTGGAAATTGCGTCTTCAATGATTTGGATGGGCCACTACGATCAAGATGGTCAATTTATTTTGATTAGCAGCTTTACTAATATTCGTGAATCTATGCCAATATCACTTTCATGTTTATGCAAGTCTTTTGCGGTCACTTGGGCAACCTCCGTCTGACCCCTGCTTCAATACTAAGAAGTGTATTTGGGATGATAAAAATATATTTTTCAAAAAATGTTTGTTAGTACATGCATTACACGTGCATCTTATGCATTACATGTGCATCTAATATCAATTGTGCCATCTATAACCATTGTGTGTAGACTATGAACTCTACCAGACCGATTGCTTTATTCTATAAGACAAAACACAAGTAGCCCAGCAAACAGAAAACCAACACAAACACCACCTATCACTGAGCCCAGAACAAGCGTAGCTGAAGACTATTTACTGTCATTTTTATGAGTTTGTCCACCTCCACTACTATCAGATGAATAGGGAATGCTCCCCGAAGGTAAACCATGTTTAAGTGTAGGGAGTTAGCTTTCCCAATATTGATATTGCCTTCCATTTTCACTAGTACATTGTTCTTGAGCGGTGATATTGTTTCAAAAAGTTGATTGTTAGAAACATCAAGTTCCTTATAATTAGGCAGCAATGTGAGCTCACTTGGAATATGTAACGACCCGACTGGTATTTTTGTGTATTGTAGCCCTATTCCCCCATTTATCGCTTTTTCTATACTTAATTATGGTTATGTGACTTGCCAGGGTGGTTGGATTGGTTCCGAGGAGGTTCCGGAGTGAATTGGAGCACTTACTCCCAAGGTTGAAGGCTTAAATTGAAAGAGTTGATCGAAGTTTAACTTTTATGTAGACGACTCTGGAATGGAGTGGTTCCAATAGCTTCGTGAGGTGATTTTTGACTTAGGTGTATGTCCGAATATTGATTTGGAGGTCTGTAGGTTAGTTTGAGGCTTTTTAGCGAAAGTTAGAAAGTTGAGAGGTTTGATCGAGAGTTGACTTTATTGATATCGAGCTCGGATTTTGGTTCCGGTAGTTGGAATTGGTCAGTTATGTCATTTATGACTTGTGTGCAAAATTTAAGGTCAATCGGAGTTGATTTTTTATGATTCGACATTAGTTTTAGAAGTCGGAAGTTCATTTGTTCATTAGGCTTTAATTGGAGCACAATTCGTGATTTCGATGTTGTTTGATGTGATTTGAGGCTTCAACTAACTTTGTATTGTGTTTTAGGACCTGTTGGTATGTTTGGATGGGGTCCCAGAGGCCTCAAGTGTGATTCGGATCAAGTACGGCTTCATTTTGGACCTTGTTAGAATGCTGATTTTATGGTATCTGCTTTCCCCTTTCGCGATCGCGAAGAGTTGTAGTTGGAAGCTGGAAATTTATGCTTCGCGGTTGCGTTAGTAAGCTCGCGTTCGCAAAATAGCTTTGTGAGACTCCTGTCATCGTGAAAGGAAGGAGATTCACGCATTCGTGTAGAGGGGTGGTCAGATGGAGCGTCACGCTTTAAGCCTACATGATCGAGCAAGTGTGCACGTGTTCGCAAAGGGTCAGGTCGGATAAGCATCGCGTTCGTGATTATGTTTTCGCGTTCGCGTAGACCATTTTGGAGGGGCAATGATTTTTGTTCTTCGCGAGGGATTTTGCGCAATCGCGAAGAGGAACGTATGGGAAGCAGATTTAAAATCCCAAATCGAGGGTTAGAGTATTATTTCATATTTTTAGGTGTAGAGCTCGTGTTTGGGAGATTTTGGAGGGTGTTTTCAAGATTTGGATCGGGGTAAGTATTTTTTAATCGGATTCATTATTATTTCATTATTACATCTTTGTTTTAGCATCTAATTAGTGAATTAAAGTGAAGAAATTGGGGATCTTGTGGAAACTTTTCAAAAACGAAAAATGGAAGTTTGAAGGTTGATTTGAGGTCGGAATTGGATGATTTTGGTATGGTTAGACTCGTAATCGAATGGATGTTCGGAATTTATGAATTTTTTCAGGTTTTGAGGTATGGTCCGAGGTTGACTTTCTGATTTTGATAAAGATCGATACTTTATTGTTTGAAGTTGTTTCTTATGGAATTATTTATTGATATTAAGTTGTTTATGAATAGATTCGAATCGTTTGGAGGCCAATTCGCATGGGAAGGGCTTGTTGGAGTTGTGATTTACGCGTTTTGAGGTAAGTAACACATCTAGACTTGGATTTGAGGGTATTCAACCTAGAGAACTACGTTGCATGAAAGATATTAAGGTGACATACATGCTAGCTGACGGGTGTGTGAGCGTGCACCGGTTTGTTCATGGTTCGGGGAGGCCTTTAGGCTAATATCAGGCTTTTTTTTGCTATCACATCATGTTATCCCCGCGTTCCCTCAACTTGTTTGATTTTTTGAACTGTGAATCATATAGATATCATGTCTAGGCTAAGTGCTAACTATTTGAGACTTGATAAGGCTATTCTTTAATTGTCTAAGTTATATACCTTATTAGCACACATGTTATGATTCATGATACTATACTCGTGTATGATATCTCTATCTCAATACTTCTTATTTGATTCCTCACATGTTGTTGATACCTCTTAAGGGTAAAAACTGTTAAACTGAGTATTTGAGATGTGTTTATCTGAGACTTGAACAGTAAATGACTGAGTTTGGGCCTTAGAGCCGAGTTGATACTATTATTGAGATGACGCGTACGCCAGGACCATATTTGGCTAAGTGCTATTGTTTTGGGGCGACGTGTGCACCAGGCCTCATTACTGGGCTAGATGATTATAATTAGCGCTTGGGCAGGATCTGTCCCTCCGGAGTCTGACATACCAGCAGTGGACGCATGCATAGTATTTCACATATGTGCTTGATGATGGGCAGTTATGCCAGGCACCTATATAGTGCTAAGTGTAAATATTCTTGATGGATCCACTGTGATATTGTTGATTGACATGTATATATGACATATAAGCATAGATATGTACTTTCCTCATGCTACTTGATAATTGGCGTGCTTTATCTGTGCTGAGCTTTAACTGTTATACTGAAAGCACGCCTAAATTACTAAATGTGACAAACTGAACTTGGTATTATTGAGCTACTGTTTCTACAGTTTATTCTTTATATTCTGAATTGTTATCGGTTATTGGTATTAGCATTGGATTGTTGTTCTGAGCTCGTCACTGTTTTCAACCCAAGATTATTGTTGTTACTTATTGAGTATATTGGGTTGGTTGTACTCATACTACACTATGCACTTTGTGTGCAAATCTAGGTACATCCGACCGAAGTGACTTTTAGACTTGAGTTGTGCCAGCTTTTGTGAGACTACGAGGTAGCTGCCATATCCTCTGTAGTCCTTGAAGTTCTCTTCCTATCATCTTTATTTTTATTGTTCTTATATTCAGACAGTTGTATTAGAGTATTTTGCTTGTACCTTGTCATTCAGTAGTGCTCGTGTAATCATTGACACAAGATTTTGGGGTTGGTTGTAATGTCATTTTGTTTTTATTCTCAAATATTTTATGGTATTTTTTCGTTGTTAAGTTATTAGAACATGTTATTTCATTTTCAGTGATATCATGTGATTGTTGACTTATCTAGTGGGATAAGTTAGGTGCCATCACGACTAGTGGATTTGGGGTCGTGACAGAATAATTCCTAGAAAAATGTGACAATGTGATGCAGTAGTTAAGAGATATTGTCCGATAAGTTCCATTTTCTGAAAATTCAGAACTATAAGTTATGCCCATCAAAGTTGACCACAATCGAGCTGGTCAACTTATTTCGATTAGCAACTCCGAAATATTCATTAATTTGATTCGCAACATCTCCTTCACACCTGTGTAAATCTTTTATAATCACTTGGGCAACCTTAATTTGATCTATTCTTCGATACTAAGAAGTGTGTTTCGGATGATAGGAATTTTTTCTTCAATAAATGTCTTTCAATCCGTGCATTGCATGTGCATCTTCTATACTACACATGCATACATTGTCAATTGTCCAATCTATAACCACTATATAGGGCTTTGAAGTTTATAGAACTCCTTGCACTTAGTACTATAACGACAAATAAATAAAGTCCACCAAACACACTACACAAATGTCACATATCACTCAACCTGCAATAACCCCAGTTAAAGACCTTTTACCATAGCTTACATGAGCTTGTCCACCACCACTCCTATTGGGTTTAGGTGGAGGATGATTATCTTTCCTAATATTTATAATACCTTTATTTTTCACAAACACATTGCTCTTGAGTAGTGAGATTTATTTTGTAAAATTGATTTTTAGAAACATTCTAGGATGAACTTTTGTAATAATGTAATAGAGTAGTATTTGTGAGAAATTGTCCAAATAACTATCTTTTTCTAAAAGTTCAGCACTATAATGTTGCCACCATCATAAGTATGCCCATCCAATTTGACCACGATCGAGCTGGTCAACTTATTGAGGTTAGCAGCTTCGGAAATATTCGTCAATTTGATCAACAACATCACCTTTATGTCCACACAAATCTTTTGTGGTCTCTAGGGAAGCCTTTAGCTAACCTCTACTTAGATTCTAAGAAGTGATGTTGGTCATATTAATATATGTTTCAATGTTACTTTACCTATGTTTTAACCGTATTTTGGTGCTATTTGGAGTTAAAAATGTCCAATACATGTTAATTATTGATTTTTCGACTAATTAAGTTATGTGTGATACTACTAAAAATTCGGGGAAAAACGACCAAAGTTGGCCCCTAAACAGTGAAAAGCGACCAAAATGTGTCCACTTAGGCTTGGTCGCTATTTTGTCGGTCCCTTTACCATAGAGACCAATTAGCGACCAACTTTGGTCTCTATGTTAAATTGACCAAATATTCCGGGTATCAAAAAAGGAGACCAACTTTGATCGCTTTATTATTTTAATAATATAAATTTAGCGTCCAAAATTGGTCTATATATTAAATTACAATATTTATTTATTTATTATTATACAAAATATAGCGACCAACTTTGGTCTGTAAATAAAATATAATATTTTAAAATCCGGAAAATAGCGACCAAAGTTGGTCCCTTTTTTATTAATTTATTTAATTTGTTTTAAATAAAAGCGACCACAATTGGTCGTTAATTTCCAGAAAAAATAATTTGTTTAATTTTTTTTAAACTAAAGCGACCACAATTGGTCGCTAAGTTCCAGGAAAAATATTTTTTTTAATAACATAGCGACCAACTTTGGTCGCTTTTCTTGGTTTTATTTTGGCAGAAACTGCCTATTTTGGCAGCCACACCACCTGCCAGCATACCAAATCCTATTACAACAAAAATAACAATAATACTAACACAACAACAAGATGAACTAACAACNTTCAATAGAACTAACACATTTAACTAACAAAACTAAGTTAACACTTATTACAAGCCCATTCCAAAACGGACCAAAGTTCTATTGTCTAGTTCAAAGTATATAAAAGTACTCAATGACTGTTTCATTCTATATCATTATCATCACCGTCTGATGAATCTTCATTATCAAGACGATAATGAGAAGGGTCCTTTCGTGGTGGACGAGAAGAACGATCACGGGGAGGACGGGAAAACTAACACGGGGAAGACGGAAGGAACACTCACGTTCAAGTTGATCCTCTGGCGATGGCTCACGAGACCGGGGAATCGAAAAAGCTCCAAAAGCTAGGAGAGATTTAAGCTGAGCTTGCATACCTTCGTACTGAGCTTGCATGCTAACGTACTGAGCATC
>MDKI01149911.1:0-29776 GCA_005239505.1 Nicotiana paniculata | reverse complement strand
CAAGGAATGTAGTAATTAATTTAATCCTTATTTATTTATGGATTAATCAAAAATGACACGACCTATTCTATATTCCTAATTCAAACCGTATTTTATCGAATAAAAGATGATTAATTTCTGTAGTAATTAATTATTAAAAACTACATTACGTCAGATATTCGTCGTTTGTCTATCATTTAACTAATTATAACCAATAAATTCATAATGCAGAATTTCAATGATTTTGAAAGATGAATTACGGATATGCAAGCAATGCAGATAATTCACAATTAATTACTGAAGCATCAATCAATATTCATAAAATTAATTGATTTATTGGGATTCTTATAGGACGATACGGCGAGTAAAATTCACATGCTCACATTAAGCAATAGGGAGATCATGAATACAATACCAAAACCTTTCCATTAGTTTCTTCTTTTTATGTGTCCAAATACACACCTTGTCATTGGCTACAGTGGAACAAGTGATTCAAACATAAACATGAATTGTTTGAATTCCCCCAACATCGACATACAACCCACACTATGTCTACGGATCCTCTAAAAGATAAAAAGGAGTAATAATAGTACCGGCAACAAGACTCCGGCTATACCTCAAAACAAGATAACATAATGAACAAAAGATACATGACTCCGGAATGAGGTGGGGCTCACCAAGCCTGCTGGGAGGAAGGTGTACTGCTATCACTGGTCCATGCTACCTGCTGTGGAACAACCTACGTCCATTAAAGATGCAGCGCCCCCGGCAAAAGGAATGTTAGTACTGTCGAATGGTACTAGTATGTATAACTAAACACCAACTCAATAGAATGAATAATAATACAAGGGGGAAATAATTATGAATTCATCAGATACCTCAAACAATACCAAAACATCAAGTTAGGAACCACATATATTTTTAAGTAAACTTCCATATTTTTAGGTGGGGAGCTCTTTAGTATCGATATACCGTTATTCACAACACCACCCCACGTTTACACAGAGTCTGATCACGGCCCGACCGGCTAGTCCACCACATTTGAAACATCAACAACTCACAATTTCCATCACAATCACCACCATATGTACGACATGGCGTCCGATCACGGCCCGATCGGCTAGGCCGTCTCACCCGAGACATTACCTTTTCTATCAATCATCGCACGTCATACTTTATTCACATTTATTCAATTCATCACCACTTATGACCGCAATTATAATATCATTCTTGGCACTTGGACGAATTTCATATTTCATGTTCCCCTTCTTCATTTTAACACATCATCATCATTATCGAAAACAAAACTTTTTGATTAAAGACTTTTAGGTACACATGAGAGCAATTAAGAGTCTTAGACATATAGAGATTTTTCACATAATTTGGCATGATAACCTTCATTCAAGCATGACTTGAGATCATAACATTTATAACATACACACAGCCCACACTTTGAATATATCCTCAAAAGATAACATAGCATGAATAAAAGCATTTGGAACACATATTTAACATATATCTTTCAACACAAGATTACTCGGGATAACCAATTTCATAATGATCAACTCAGGTCTTACATAACTTACATGACTGCCATGGAATTCAATTATAAGAAAGGGGTTTATCCAACATACCTCAATTGAGCTTCCTTAAACTCTAAAATGTTCCGGAATTCTTAGCAACTTCAATATATTTTAAAAATATAAGAAATTGAACCAAAATTAGGGAGATGATCATGATTCTAGCTCATTTGTTCATTTTATCAACCACTAGGTGTGCATTAAGGTTTTAAGGCTTTTTTTTTATGAAAAATTCCATAATCCCATAACCCATTCTTTACCATTTTTAGCTCATAATCTTCCTGCACTCTTTGATAACACATTCATGCAAGATAAACAACTCTCATACCTAAGAATTGCTTGTTGGTTAACCCTTTTTAATTCATTTTCGAAATTAAGGGCTAGGGTATAGATTCTTACCTCTAGGATGAAGACTTTCCTTGTTAATATTCAATGATTTGAGCAAGAATTGATGGATAATTGGTTGAAGGTCACTCTCCCACTTTAAGCACTCTCTCTCACTCTTAAATTATCAGAATTTTTGCTCAAAATGGACCATGGCATCTATTTTAATAAAGTAGGGTCGGGTTATAACAATCCAAAAATGAAGCCCCGGTACAATATTTTCGGTCGCATATGCGATCGCATAATGCTTCTACGGTCCTTGAAATGTCCACGAAAAAGGGCTTCCAAAGCTGGGCTAGCCTGCTTCACTCTGCGGCCGTTAAGCAGCCTGCAGACCTGTTCTGCGGTCACATAATGAGCCGCAGAACCTCCCTCCCCAAATTCCAAGGCTTGCCATGCGTTGAAAGTGCGTCCTGCGAAATGGTTATGCGGTCGCATAATGGGCCGCAAAAATGCCCAACTCTCCAAAACATCATCCTTCAACTTCCCAGCACAAGAATTTCTACTATCATTAACACGCTTACCCCGGCACCATGAAACCCTGGTTTTTTTGAAACATTTCACGGGGCCTTACATCCTCCCCCACTTAAGATCATTCGTCCACGAATGAGGGTCAAGGTTCACTATTAGCATCTGATGCAACTCAATTTTCATACCCCACACCATCAGCCCCAAATTTGACGAACTCCCTAAATTTCCAAAAATTTTTCTAGAGTTTCCCCTGTACCTGGGCCTATCCACCTGCCAGATAGTCAAAAACACATCCTAAAAACATATACATAATCCAATGACGTAACATAACACATAACAACACCGATTGTGGCCTCATAAGAAATATATAACTAGAAAGGGGAACCTTTACATCAATTGAACAAGTGCTACAAAAATTCATAGGCGACATTTTCATTAAAAAGTTACACAGCTTATAAAAACAAGTAAGGATACTTCTTCTTCATCTCTTCCTCGGCCTCCCAAGTAGCCTCTTCAACCTGTTGGTTTAGCCATAACACCTCCACGGAGGCAATTTCTTTATTTCTCAACTTTCAGACTTGCCTATCAAGAATAGCAGCTGGAATTTCTTCATATGACAGTTCTTCATTAACGTCAATGGTCTCAACTAGCACAATAGCTGACGGATATCCAACTACCTTCTTCAACATAGACACATGGAATACCGGATGCACTAATGACATCTCGGGTGGTAGCTCAAGCTTGTAAGCCACCTGACCAACCCTCTGAATGATTTTGTACGACCCGACATACCTCGAACTCAATTTCCCTTTCTTTGCAAACCGCATTATACCCTTCATGGAGGAAACCTTCAAGAATACCCAATCATCTTCATTGAACTCTAAGTCTCTGCAACGAACATCTGAATAGGATTTTTGACGACTCTGAGAAGTTTTCAACCGCTTCTTCATGATCTTAACCTTTTCCATGGCCTGATGCACGAGGCCTAGTCCTATCAACTCAGTTTTTTCAATCTTGAACCACCCAATGGGAGATCTACATCTCCTACCACAAAACGCCTCTAATGGTGCCATTTGAATACTATCATGATAGTTGTTGTTGTAAAAAAAATTCTATGAGTGGAAAATAATCATCCTAACTAACCTTGAAGTCAAGAACACATGCAAACAACATATCTTCAAGTGTCTGAATAGTCGTATTTGCCTGCCCGTCGGTCTGTGGATGAAAGCTTATACTAAGGTTCACCTGAGTACCCAAACCTTGCTGAAACTTCTTCCAAAAATTAGTTGTGGACTAAGCTCTTCGATCAAAAATGGTAGAAACTAGGGTGCCATGCAGCCTGACTATTTCCTTGATATAAAATTGAGCATATTGTTCTGCGGTGTTGGTAGATTTAACTAGCAAGAAGTGTGCTAATTTCGTGGGTCATTCCACAATCACCCAAATTGAGTCAAACTTGCACGGAGTACACGGTAGTCCTACCACAAAATCCATAGTAATCATTTCCACTTCCACATTAGAATTTCTATTCTGTGCCAACCCATCAGGTCGCTGGTGTTCGGCCTTTACTTGCTGACAATTCGGGTGATATACAATATCGTTGTTGTAATCCTTGAGTAACTCTAGCCATCTTCTCTGCCTCAGATTCAGCTCCTTCTATTTGAAAATATATTGAAGGCTCTTCTGGTCCATGAATACATCCACGTGAACCCCATACAAATAATGACACCAAATCTTTAATGCAAAAACCACTGTCGCAAGTTCTAAGTCATATGTTGGATAGTTATTTTCATGATTCTTGAGTTGCGTAGAAGCATAAGCTATAACCTTGCCATGTTTCATTAATACACACCCAAGCCCCATCCTTGAAGCATCACAATATACCACAAACTCATATGTACCCTCTTGCAGGGTCAACACACGCGTCGTAGCCAATCTTGATTTCAAATCCTGGAAGCTCCTTTCACAAGCATTAGACCATTGGAACTTAACTGCTTTTTGTGTCAATTTAGTCAACGGAGAGGTAAGAGTACAGAACCCCTCCACAAACTTCCTCTAATACCCTGCTAAGCTCAAGGAACTGCGAATCTCTGTTGGAGTTGTAGGTCTAGGCCAATTCTTCACTGCTGCAATATTTTGAGGATCAACCTTAATTACTTCTCTGGAGATGACATGACCCAAGAATATGAAAGATTCAAGCCAAAATTCACACTTCAAAAACTTCGCGTACAATTGGTGCTGATGAAGAGTCTGCAGAACTGCCATGAGATAATTAGATGGTCCTCTCGACCTCGTGAATACACAAGAATATCGTCAATGAACACTATCACAAAGGAATCAAGAAAAGGCTTGAAAACCCGATTCATAAGGTCCATGAAAGTTGTCGGGGCATTTGTTAGCCCAAAAGATATTACCAGAAATTCAAAGTGCTCATACCGGGTCTTGAAATATGTTATCAGAATGTCATGTTCCCTAATCAATTGGTAATACCCGGACCATAAATCAATTTTGGAGAAGTACCTAGCACCTTGTAACTGATCAAACAAATCATCTATTCTTAGTAATGGGAACTTGTTTTTTATTGTGACTTTGTTGAGCTGCCGATAGTCAATACACATCCTCAGTGATCCATCTTTATTCCTTAGAAAGAGAACTGGTGCACCCCATGGTGACACACTCGGTCAGATGAAGCCCTTCTCTAACAAATCCTTCAATTGTTCCTTTAGTTCCTTTAGTTCCTTCAATTCTTATAGAGCCATCATGTAGGGAAGAATAGATATAGGTTGCGAGCCTGGAATCACATCAATCCCAAAATCATTCTCCCTATCTGGCGGAATCCAAGGGGGGCTCATTAGGAAAGACCTCCAGAAATTCGTTAACAACTGGCACAGACTAGAGTGTAGGTACCTCAACATCGATGTACATAACCCGGACCAAATGATAGATACACCCCTTGTTAATCATCTTTGTGGCCTTAAGGTAAGAAATAAACCTACCTTTTGGCATAACATTATCCCCCTTCCATTAAACAACTGGCTCATTTGGAAATTCAAACCTTACAGTTCTAGTTCGGCAATCGAGCTTGGAAAAACATGAATAAAGCCAATCTATTCCTATTATTACATCAAAATCGACCATCCCCAATTCAATGAGATCGGCCACAGTGTCCCGACCACGTATTGTGACAACACAACCCCTATAAACCCGTGCAGCCACAATAGACTCGCCAACCGGAGTAGATACAGAGAACGGCTCATGAAGTTGTTCCAGTTCTATCCCAAATTCGATAGCAACATAAAGGGTAAAATAGGATAAAGTGGAACTGGGATCAATATGAGCATATACATCATGAGATTGGACAGTCAGTATACATGTGACAACATCTAGAGAAGCCTTTGCACTTTGGCGACCACTCATAGCATAGAAATGTCTGGGTCCTCCCGAACTCTGCGCACCACCCCTAGCTGCACCACGCACAGCGGGTGCTGGAGTGACTCAAGCTGGAGGGGGTGCTGAAGATGTAGCAGTTGGTGAAGTAGATGGCTCTATTGTGCCCCTGTATGCACCCTGGCGGGATGAAAGATACTCTCTCTGAATATGACCCCACAATATGCACCCGTAACATATGGGCATGTCCATGTAGTAGATCCCCAAGTGCATCTCCCCCACACCCGGGCATGGGGGCCTCCACTGCTTCTGGAATCTCCCTCTTGATCAGCCCTACTAGTAGGGTCCCCTGTTGCCCTGGTTGGGCCTAAAATGTCTCCTCTCTGTTGACTGGGCCCTGATGCCGGTGCACTGGCTGAAGACTGAGCAAAAGACTGGGATGGCCTTGATGACCCTCCCCTAAAAGTTGATCTACCCCACCAAAAGAATCCCCAAAGTTTCCCGCGGACCAAGCCTTGCTGCTACCCTCTCGCTCCATTATGTTCTTTAACTTACGCTTCTCTCTAGCTTGAGAAAATGCCACCATCTTTCCATAGTTTATATTAGAATTCAAGGTAGTTGTAGCGTCCTCATTGATAACCAATGGGCTAAGGCCTGCACAAACCGGCTCACTCAAGCCTCCACAGTATACAACATGTGAATAGCATATTTAGACAGGTGCGCGAACTCCATGTGATACTCCCACACACTCTTGCTACTCTGTTTAAGGTTCTCAAACTCTGTAGCACGGGTTTCCCTACTCTCGGCAGGCAAGAAATCGTCCATGAGGGCATCAACAAACTCACTCCACCTTGCTGGAGGGCTCCCCTCCTCCCGAGAGTCCTCCCACATCTCAAACCAAGAATAGGCCACCCCTTTCAGGCAGTAGACAACCAACTCCACTCCCTCCGCCTCGGTAGCGCGCACAACCCGGAGAGTCTTATGCATCTCATCAATAAAGTCCTGGGGGTCCTCCTCAGGATTAGCACGTGTAAACACCGGAGGATCTAACTGAAGAAACCTGTTTACCCTGGAACCAATAGAATCCCCTTGTTGGCTAGAAGAAGTAAGTGCAACATTTGACCTTTGGGCCTGAAAAGCCACTATCTATGTTAACATATGTATGGCTCCCCTAAGATCCCCGTCAGAAATACTAGAACCGGAAGCTGGGGCTGGAGGTAAAACCAGAATAGCAGTTGGAGGAATTGTTGCACCCTTAGTAGGTGCGGGAACTAGTGTAGCCTGGTCAAGTGTAGTAGAATCAGGCAGTGTAGTATTCAGGGGAATGTCCTCGCCCCTCGGGTACTGTCACGCCCCAAACATAGGGAGCGCAACCGGCACTCAACCGAGTCAACCCAGCCGAGCAAGCCTGTTAGGTACTTTCTACCAAACTAGCTCATGAAAAAGAGGTGACATATATTTATTAATTAGACAATAGGGAGATCATGAATACAATACCAAAACCTTTTTATTAGTTTCTTTTTTTTTAATATCTCAAAATACACACCTTTTTATAGGCAAAAGTGGAACAAGTGATTCATTCAAACATAAACATGAATTGTTTGACTTCCCCAACACCGACATACAACCCACACAATGTCTATGGATGCTCTAAAAGATACAAAGGAGTACCATGATAGTGCCGGCAACAAGGCTCCGGCTACACCTCAAAACATGATAACAAAATGTACAAAAGATACATGATCCCGGAATGAGGTAGGGCTCACCAAGTCCGCTTGGAGGAAGGTGTACTATTATCACTTGTCAATGTTACCTGCAGTGGAACCCCCTGCATTCATTAAAGATGCAGCGCCCCCAGCAAAAGGGACGTTAGTACTGTCGAATAGTACTAGTATGTATAATCAAAAACCATTTCAATAGAATGAACAATAATACATGGAAGAAAATCAGGATATCAATAGAAGCCTCAAAAATACCAAAACATCAAGTTAAGGACCACATAAGTTTTCAAGTCACTTTCCATGTTTTAAGGTGGGGAGCTCTTTAATTCCAATATAGCATTATTCATAATACCATTGTACTTTTACATGGAGTCTGATCACAGCCCGATTGGCTAGGCTGCCTCATTTGAGACATTAACCACAATAAAAATTTACAGCACAATCACCACCATGTGTCCGGCATGCATTCGATCATGGCCGATTGGCTAGGTCGCCTCATTTGAGACATTAACCACAATCACAATTTCCAGCACAATCACCACCATGTGTACGGCATGGAGTCCGATCACATCCCGATCGGCTAGGCCGTCTCACCCTAAACATTACCTTTCCTATAAATCATCTCATGTCATACTTTCTTCACATCTATTCAATTCAACGGCACTTATGGCCACAATTATAATATCGTTCTTGGAACTTGGCCGAATTTCATATTTCATGCTCCCTTTTTCATTTTCACACACCATTACCATTATCGACAACAAGAATCTTCAATTCAAAGCTTTTAGGTACATAGGAGAGCAATTAAGATCCTTAGACATATAGAGACTTTGTTCATATAATTTGGCATGATAACCTTCACTTAAGCATAACTTGAAATCGTAACAATTATAACACACACAGCCCACACTTTGAATATATACTCAAAAGATAACATAGCATGAATAAATGCATTTGAAACACATATTGAACATGTATCTCTCAACACAAGATTACTAGGGATAACCATTTCATAATGATCAACTAGGGTATTACATAACTTACATGAACACCGTGGAATTTGATTCTAAGAAAGGGGTTTAGCCAAAATACCTCAATTGACCTTTCTTCAACTTTAAAACATTTTTTAATTCTTAGAAACTTCAATATATTTTAGAAATATAACAGGTTGAACCAAAATTAGGAAGATGATCATGATTCTAGCTCATTTGAGCATATTATCAAACACTAGGTGTGCATTAACTTTTTTAAGGCCCTTTTACGAAAGATTCCATCATCCTTCAACCCATTCTCTACTATTTTTAGCTCACAACCTTCCTACATTATTTGATAACACATGCATGCAAGATAACTACTCCCACACCAAAAAATTGTGTTGCTAATTACTCCCTTTTTAGTAGATTTTTGAAATTAAGAGCTAGGGCATAGATTCTTACCTTAAGGATGAAGAATTTCCTTGTTAATCTTCAATGATTGAGAAAATTGATGGATAATAGGTTGAAGGTTACTCCCCCACTCTAAGAACTCTTTATCACTCTAAAAGTATCAAAAATTTTGCTCAAAATGGACTATGGCATATGTTTTGACGAAGAAGGGTCGGGTTATAAAAACCCAAAAAATAAAATCCCGGAACAGGATCTGCGGTTAAAGATGTGACCGCATAATGATTCTGTGGTCCACTAAATAGCGCGGAAAATGGCCTCCGGAACTATGCTAGCCTACTTCACTCTACGACTGTTATGCAGCTCGCAGACCTGTTCCGCAGTCGTATAATGCGCCGCAGAACCTCCCTCCGTAAAATTCCAAGGTTGATTATGCAAAAGAAGTGTGGCCGGCGAAATGGTTATGAGGTCACATAACTGGCCGTGAAATTGACATCAAAAATGGCCCAAATAGCTGCTTCACTCTACGGCCATTCTGCAGCCCGCAGAGTGATTATGCGGCTGCATAATGGGCCGCAAAAATGCCCAAATCTACAAAATGTTTTCTTCTACTATTATTAACCTCTAGGCCTACCCTGGAATCATGGAACCCCGATTTTTAGGAAAATTTCAAGGGGCCTTACAGGTATTCTCCCGCATCATGAAATAAAGAGTCAACTGCCACTCTTGGGGCAGCATTGGCTCCTTGGCCAGTTCTTGTTTTCTTCTTAGGTGACGTGTACTAAAAGTTAAAGCAATGCACGAGTTAGAGGACGAACAGTAATTAGTTTTATCGCATGATCCAGTATATCAAAGAAGGGTATTATTCCTAAATGTCCAATAGCCTCCAACTTATAGATGTAGTCGACAATACACCGATAAGAAGGACTCTACTAGACACGACTCCGAGAAATCCTAGGGCACATTAAAACATTAGGCTCGGATACCAAGTTTGCCATGCCCCAAACTCGGGGAGCGCGACAGGCGCTCAACCGAGTGAACCCGGCCGAGCAAGCCTGTTAATTACTTTCTACCCAAACTCACTCATGAACAAATAGGGGACATATTTTCATAAATTAGACAATATCAAGATCATGAGTACAATACCAAAACCTTTCCATTAGTTTCTTCATTTTTTTATGTCTCAAAATACACATCTTTTCATAGGCTAAAGTGGAACAAGTGATTCAAAAATAAACATGAATTGTTTGACTTCCCCCAACATCGACATACAACCCACACTATGTCTACGGAGCCTCTAAAAGATACAAAGGAGTACAATGACAGTGTCGGCAACAAGGCTCCGGCTATACCTCAAAACATGATAACATAATGAACAAAAGATACATGACCCCGTAATGAGGTGGGGCTCACCAAGTCTGCTGGGAGGAAGGTGTACTTCTATCACTGGCCAATGCTACCTGCTGTGGAACCACTTGCATCCATTAAAGATGCAGCGCCCCCGGCAAAAGGGACGTTAGTACTGTCGAATAATACTAGCATGTATAACTAAGCACCATCTCAATAGAATGAATAACAATACAAGGGGGAAACAATTATGAATTCAATAGATACCTCAAACAATACCAAAACATCAAGAACCACATAAGTTTTCAAGTAAATTTCCATGTTTTTAGGTGGTGAGCTCTTTAGTATTGATATACCGTTATTCACAATACTACCGTACTTTTACATAGAGTCTGATCACGACCCGAACGGCTAGGCTGCTTCACTTGAGACATCAACCACAATCACCACCATGTGTGCGGCATGGCGTCCGATCACGACCTGACTGGTTAGGCCGTCTCACCCAAGACATTACCTTTTCTATCAATCATCACACGTCATACTTTCTTCACATTTATTTAATTCATCGCCACTTATGGCCATAATTATAATATCATTCTAGGCACTTGGCCGAATTTAATATTTCAAGCTCCCCTTCTTCATTTCCATACATCATCATCATTAAGGACAACAAGACTTTTCGATCCAATATTTTTAGGTACACATGAGAGCAATTAAGAGTCTTAGAGATATAGAGATTTTTCACATAATTTGGCATGATAACCTTCATTCAAGCATGACTTGAGATCATAACATTTATAACACACACACACAGCCCACACTTTGAATATATCCTCAAAAGATAACATAGCATGAATAAAAGAATTTGGAATACATATTGAACATATATCTTTCAACACAAGATTACTCGGGATAAATAATTGCATAATGATCAACTCGAGTCTTACATAACTTACATGAATGTCGTGGAATTCAAATCTAAGAAAGGGTTTTAGCCAACATACCTCAATTGAGCTTCCTTAAACTCTAAAATATTCCGTAATTCTTAGAAACTTCAATCTACTTTAGAAATATAAATGCATTCTTTATCATTTTTAAGGCCTATTTTATGAAAGATTCCATCATCCCACGATGCATTCTTTATCATTTTTAGCTCATCATCTTCCTACACCATTTGATAACACATGCATGCAAAATAAACAACTCCCATACCCAAGAATTATGTTGTTAGTTACCCATTTTTAATTCATTATCGAAATTAAGGGCTAAGGTATAGATTCTTACCTCTAGGATGAAGACTTTCCTTGTTAATCTTCAATGATTTGAGCAAGAATTGATGGATAATTGGTTGAAGGTCGCTCTCCCACTCTAAGCACTCTCTCTCACTCTTAAAATATCAGAATTTTTGCTCAAAGTGGACCATGGCATCTATTTTAATGAAGTAGGGTCGGTTATATAAACCCAAAAATGAAGCCCTGGGATAGGATCTGCGGTCACATATGTGACCTCATTAATTCTTCTGCGGTACGCGAAGTGGCCACAAAAAAAGGGCCTCCGGAGCTGGCTGGCTCACATTATTCTGCGGCTGTTATGCGGCTCGCGGACCTATTCTGCGGTCGCATAATGCGCTGCTGAACCTCCCTCTGCAAAATTTCAAGGCTTGCCATGTGATGAAAGTGCGGCTCGTGAAATGGTTATGTGGTCGCATAATGGTCCATTGAAAATATTATAAAAAATGGCCCAAATAGCTGCCTCACTCTGCGGCTCGCAGAGTGATTATACGGTCGTATAATCGGTCACAAAAATGCCCAACTTTGCAAAACATTATCCTTCAACTTCACAGTGCATTTTTCAACCCAAAAAGTCTAAACATGACTAACACCTAGCCCTACCCTGGCATCACGAAACCCCGGTTTTTAGGAAACATTTCATGGGGCCTTACAAAGATCACCCCAACATAATCGAGTAGTTGAGTGCAAAAATCGAACCCTAAAAGATTTGGCCAGAACATTCATCGCCAAATCATTTTTGGGCAAAGCGGTAAGCACAACATATCATATTCTCAACAGATGTCTTATACGACCCATTTTGAAGAAAACTCCATATGAATTATGGAAAGGAAACTGGTGCAATATAGGCTACTTTCATCCGTTTGGAAGTAAGTGATCCATCCACAATTATGGTAAGGACGAACTTGGAAAATTTGATCCAAAGAGTGACGAAGGTATTTTTCTCGGTTACTCTGTTAATAGTAGATATTTTAGAGTTTATAAGAAGCGTACTTTATATGTAGATCCATGTTATATTTGATGAAAATAACATTATAACTGAGAAAGGAATCATTGTTGGTGATGAAGATATCAGTCAAGAAGCACCACAGGCAAGCAAGTCACAAAAGCCGACTGATAGCACAGACATAGTCACAGAGTTGACTAGTGAACCTGCTAGTAATCAAACTGAACCACAAAAGTAGTCAACTACTCCTGCAATTGGAATGCGACCAAATGAATGGAGAAATGAACCAGAATATCCTCAAAAGTTTATTATAATCCCAGCAAAGGAATGAAAACTGGGGGAGCTCTTAAGAAAAAGGCAAATATTGCACTTATCTCTCAAAACGAGCCAAAAAAGTTGGGAAGACCTAAAAGGCTCCAGCTGGGTACAAGACATGCAGGATAAACTCGATGAATTTGACAAGAATGAAGTCTAGAACTGTTACCTAAGCCAGCAAATGATGTCATTGTTGGAACCAAATGGATTTTCAAAAATAAGTTTAACGAGGAAGGAAAAGTGGTCAGAAACAAAGCCAGAATAGTAGCTCAAGGATATTCATAGCAGGAAAGAGTCTACTATGATGAAACCTTTGCTCTGGTAGCATGGTGATAAAGAAGACAGGAAAAGCACTAATGAAACATGTCAATCGCTGGGAAAGTCATTAATTTCCTGGAACATCAAGAAACAAGGCTCAATGGAATTATCTACAACTGAGGTAGAGTATATTTCCATTTCACAGTGTTGTGCACAATTACTTTGGATGTCACATCAACTAGGTGACAATGAATTATCCTTTAGACCTATTCAAATATTTTGTGACAATTCTAGTGTTATATGCCTTTCAAAGAATTTTGTGCATCATTCTATAGCTAAGCATATAGATATTAAGCATTATTTCATCAGATATCATGTCATTAAGGTAGATATAGAATTATCATTTGTTAGTATTATTGATCAACTAGCAGAAATGTTTACTAAGCACTTGCTTTAGGATAGATTCTGCACTTTGAGAGAACTACTTGGCATTATTTCGCTTGATCTTAATAATTAGGACGTATGTGTTAATTCTACTTCCTGTATGACTAATGTTTTTGTTTTCTTTTTTTGTAAGTATTCATTAATTGAGCGCCTCCGATTTCCTCTTTTCCAATTAGTCACAACTCTCAAGAAAGGAATCATCATGTCATTTCACTAACGCCTTTTCCTTTTCTGTACTCAACCGTCAAATCCTTTCCTTTTAACCCTCTCAATCACTCGTCTTCTTTTTCATTGGTCCCATCGCTCAAAAACCCTTCTCCAAAAATCTTCAATGGCAAAACACTCCAAGAATCCCTCTGCCTCCACGAGAAAAAATACCCGTTCTAGGGAAAAACCCTATTCTCAGTCCCCAGAACAAGTAGACCTAGGCTTCGATCATTCTGAAGGGTGTGCCTCTTCTCATTAGAGTTAGCACTGGCATGTGGGTCGGGCCTGGTCCTAAACGGGCTTCGTGGGCCGATCCTAAGTGGGTTAGTCCTAAATGGGTCCGTCCCAACTTAAACGGGCTTCACGGGCTCGGGGTTTGTGGGCTTTTTGTAGGAACCAGCCCGGGATCGAGACCACGATCTAATGGTCCTAGGCTAAGTGGGTCGGTCCCGTGCCTAAGTGGGCTCAACGGATACTTTCTATATACTTAAAATGTTATAGAAGTTAGAGAAAAAAATATGGTAATAAAAATATCTAAGGCAATTCCTTGAAAATTATATTATAGAATTATGACCTACATTTTTTAATTCAAATTTAAAGACAAAAATATTATAAAGAGATATTCAAAGCAATGTGTTATAATTTTATTATAGAATTAACAAAATATGGAAATATATTTCTTAGTCTTCCTCCCCCCTATGTAATGAGCACATCAAGGTGTTAATACCACCATTGAGAAGAAAAAGAAACTAATCAAGATGTCCCAAAATATATGTTACATATTAATTTACATGGTATCTCGTACAAATTTCATAAATCCTTCAAGGTCCGGAGTAATTTCCGTTGGTGGAGGCGGAAAAGAAGCTTGGTCATCACCGCTTCCGGGCGAAGCAGCATCCTCCGCAAGTTCAGCTAGCATTTCTTCGTAAGCTTCGCCTACCTCTAGTTGTGATTCAGCAAGTCCAAAATTTCTTCTTTTCGAATGGATCCAATCTCTAAAAAGTACCGATTTTTGCAAGCTCTCCCTCATAGACGCTCTATAATCACCGAGTTGAATTCTTGCTTGATTGAAAGCGCTCTCTGATGCCACTGTTGAAGCTTGAATAGTTAAAATGTCTCGGGCCATCCTTGAAAGAATCGGAAAGTGTTTTTCTTTTTCCTTCCACCATTCCAAAATATTAAAGAAGTCGTCGGGATTCACTTCCTCAATTCCATATGACAAATAAACTTCAAGCTCATTTATTGTGAAAAATCACTAGTACTAGAACCTTGAGAACCCCTGAACCCCGCCCAAGTACTAAGTGCACTTACTCCCGCAGTTCTTTTAGATGATTGAGAACTACAAGAAGAAGGAGTTGGAACATTTGGTTTAGCATGATCTAATGCAACTTGATAAGCATTATAAATAGTTTGAGCATTTATTTTAATTGAGGCTATTGCGTCTGGAAGTTTAGACAACACCTCATCTTCAAGTGCTAAACCACTATAAACAGTTTCTTACCAAAATTGAGGACCTCCTATTTTCATAGTATGATTTAACAAGGCAGCAACACCATAAATAGGGGAGATAGGGAAAAAATATTTTTTAAACTTTTTTCTCATAGAATCAATAGCAAGTTGATAAATTTCCCCACCCTCTAAAAAATGATCAAACAAATTTGCAAGTTCTTCAATATAAACTAAACAATTAGAAATAGTAGGATAATATTGCCCATAAAATTCATTTGTAGCAATATGAAATTTTTCTGAAAAATCTATAAGCATTTTAACATTAGCCCGATCCGCATCTGTAAGGTGCTCATCATCATCACTTACATGAGCATTAAACGTTGAGTTTATGGGGTTTCTATATTCGTATGCAACAACTATACTTTCATACATGTAATTCCATTTAGTTGGACAAGGTTTAGGAACGTTTATTTCTCTTAGGCCAAATCCATCGCATCATTTAAAATATTCTCAAAGTCTATTTCTACGGTTTGAATAAAAAAGCCAGTTAAGAGCCATTTTAACCTTTTCAATTTCAACATTTAAAATTCTCATACCATCACCCACAATTAAATGGTAAATATGACAAATACATCTAACATGAAAAATGTTACTAAATACAGGACTTAGTGTAGCGGTAAGCAAGGCCACAGCATTTGTGTTACTAGTAGCATTTTCTAACTTTATCTTGAGGGTGTGGCATTATGTGTCTAGACAAACCTTTCATACGAAGGTATCTAACTTTATCTTGAGGGTGTGGCATTATGTGTCTAGACAAACTCCCCCCCCCCCTTCCTGACCTCCAACATATTTAAAATCTAACTCTTTGCCACAAGTTTTACACTTAGTCCTATTTTTTCTCCTATTTGAGTAAAAAATGGCCAAACAACAGATGTTTATGTCTCTTTAAAAGGTTGTCTAGAAAACGTAGGGGCAGTAACAAGAGGATCAGACAGGGTATCATTTGTATTATTATTAGTTGGGTTAACTTCAGGAACAGGACTAGTGGGTGTATCGTCATCCAGTTGCGTTTCATCAAAATCTATTTCTTCATCATCATTTTCATCAATAGTTGGATTACAATAAAAAGCATTCATATATTCATGGTTTAGTTATTCAACGGGTGCAATATTATGGCAAAATTGACTCTCGGTAAATTGTAATAAACTATTATCGCTATCAATAATAGCATGTGTAGCACGGGTAACAGGTTTGGGTCGGGGAGCCGGGGAAAGTGAAGGAGAAACAGATTGACCACTAGATTCACCACTCTTGGATTTTTCCTTATTTTTACTAAATATTTTTTTTAAGGAATAAGCCATCTTAATTAATCAAGCAATACAAAGTAAATAAAACAAACAAAACTATAATATTAAAACTTAAGAGTTGGAACGAGTTTAATTGTTGAAAATTAATTATCGTTGAAGACTTTAAGACTTCAATTCACCAACTTCACAATTTTTCACAAATTGTAACAATAAAGTAAGCAATTATAGAAGAAAATCAAAGAGAGATTGATGATTTTGTGAGAAAAATGAAAGAATGAGGGGATATTTATAGTTGAAAATAGGAAAAAGTATAATTATAAAAAATTTGGGGTTAAAACAAAGTTGGGGGAGTTAAATGGCTACTTTCTAAATAGCTAACGGCTATTTTGGCATAGGAAACGGCTACATCTTAAATGCCCAAACGGGCAGATTTTTTTTAAAAAAAATTAGAGTTGTTGGGACCGTTTGGAACCATTTAGGCCCGCTAGGACCGGTCCGGTCCCGGTCTCAAATGGTCCAGTCTCGTGGGCCTCACGCAAAGGACCGGCCCACTTGCCAGGCCTACCTCCCCCGGTCCCTGTCTTAAATGGTTAGGACCGTTTAGGCCCACTACCAATATGGGTCGTGGTCCTGGGCCGGTAACGGTCCTTGACTAGCCCATTTGCCAGCCTTAGGTAGAGTCGTCTGGACGAGCACAAAACACAATACAAAATTATTGCTCGCTAGTCAAAGATAGTATAGATTACCTATCGTCTCCACAGGGATTGGATTAAAATGTGTTCGAATAATCTCCAGTCGATTACTATCCAGGAAAATTAATACTTGATTTGATGATTGTTACTATGGTTAACTACTAAAAATTAAGGTAATAACAATTGTTCACAAAAGACAGCAGATCAGCAACAAAGAAATATCAATGAGAGGGATAAGGGTATTATCAAGACCCCAGATCACAACTGGCCGTGATAGCGCCTATCGTGATACTAGGCTAGCCAATTTACTGATAATAATGAAATGAGTTTCCATTTAATACATCAAATATCCAAATTTCCATAATAATTCTGTTTCTTAAGCATTTCAAAAACAATAAAAATGATTAGAACATCTAAGCACAGTCCCAACATCCGGAGTCAACCAACATGAGCATCTAAGAGATGATACAGTAAAATAGAAATCCTCTACTACAACAACAAGTCTGGGAAGTAAAGTAAAAATGATAGAGTAGGAAGGAGAAAGAGTAGGTTGCGGAAGCCGAGCAGCTACCTCACAATCTACGAACAATGCTCCAAATGGGGTAGCTCAACTATGGCTCTGCCCGGGTACCTGAATCTGCACACAAGGTGCAGGGAGTAACGTGAGTACGCCAACTTAGTATGTAACAAAAGTATCTAAAAATATGAGTGCAGTGACGAGCATTTAAACTTTAAAGTTTCATAAAAATAAGTACCAGTAAAGGTAATGGATCAAGTCAAGAGTCCACATTTACCAAAGATTTTACAAAACTCCAGTTTACCCTTTTTTTTAACTTGTATGAAACATTAGTCAACATTTATCAAAGAGGCTCAGTGTAAAGAATAGCGAAAACAGTAGTTTCATACAAATATCCGCCACTCGGGCACAGTGTCGCTCACAAATAAAGCCTATCGGGCAAGCCTCTTAGTCACTCGTAACTGACTCTCATAAGTCAATGCTCGAACTCAGCACTCTCACTCATCAGGTACCATATAACAACTGGTGCGGCGTGCAGCTCGATCCAATACATATATATATTGCTGCGGCGTGTAGCCGGATCCATATAACATACAATGCGGCGTGCAGACCGATCCATATAACATACATTGCGGCGTGCATCCCGATCCATATAATAGTCGACTGCGCTCACTAGGGGGTGTACAGACTCCTGGAGGGGCTCCTTCAGCCCAAGCGCTATATTGCTACGGCGTGAAGCCTGATCCAATATATATATATTGTTGCGGCATGCAGCCCGATCCATATATAACATATAATGTTGTGGTGTGCAGCCCGATCAATACATAATATATAAGCTATATTGTTGCGGCGTGCAGCCCAATCCATATGTAATATATAACATATCAATTGTTGCGGTGTGCAGCCCGATCCATAACTATCCTCTCATACTCGGCTCTCGGCCTCATTACATATATATTGTTGTGGCGTGCAGCCCGATCCATAACTATCCTTACATACTCGGCGCTCGGCCTCACTCATTCATCCTCACAAGACACTCGGGCAATTCATATCAACTCACGGGACTCGGCCCAAAACACTTCTCAGAGTTTCAAAATAGCGCGATAACAGTCAAAATAACGACAAGTAGAAAACATGACTGAGTTCACAATTGTTGTATCAGGATAGTGTGAGAATAGTGTAAAAATACCCTTGAGGGCCTAAACAGGTCGGCACGAGGCCCCAAACATGGAAAATACCCCTAAGGGTCTAAACATGTCGGTACGAGGCCCCAAACATGGAAAATACCCCTGAGGGTCTAAACAGGTCGGCACGAGGCCCCAAACATGGAAAATACCCCTGAGGGTCTAAACAGGTCGGCACGAGGCCCCAAACATGGCTCACAGCCAATAAGCCAGTATAAACTTCTGAAAGACAAGGTATGGTAAGGTTTCAAATCGAATATGCAACTTAATAGTCACTACGGGACGGACCAGGTCACAATCCCTATCGGTGCACGCCCCCACACTCGTCACCTAGCATATGCGTCAACTCATTTACCAAAACAATATCAAATACCGGGGTTTCATACCCTCAGGTTTAGAGTTACAATCGTTACTTACCTCAAAACAACCCAAAAACTATTTCGCGATGCTCTTGCCCCTCGAATTGGCTCCAAAATGCTCTGAATCTAACCAAAACCAGATTAACATCATTAGTATATGCTAAAGGAACAAAACCCAATCGAAAACTATCAATCTAGACACAATTCTCGAAATTTGGCCAAACCCGAGCCCCGGGCCCACGTCTCGAAATCTGATAAAAATTACATCACAAGAATCCTTATCCTCCCACGAGTCCGTACATACCAAGAGCATAAAAATCGGACCACAATTGCCCACTCAAATCACCAAAATAAATTTTCAAATTCCATGCGCCTAACCTCCCCAATTTTGGGTTTAAATCCCACAATGTTCCGGTTTAATTACTTAGAGAACAACATATAATCAAGTTATGAAGTCTAAAATTTTACCTCCAAGTGATTCCCTTCGATTTCCTCTTCAAATCCTCTCAAAGAGCTCCGAACCCGCTCATCAATGGAGGAAAATAGACAAAAATTCGAAGAAAGGGCTATTTAAAACATTCTACCCAGCTCTAATATTTCCTTCAGTGCGATCGCGACTCCATCCACGCGATCGTGATGCACATACCAGACCAGTCTACGCGTTCGCACACCAACACACGCGTTCGCATAGCTCAAATATCCATCCCATACACGCGCCTCAGAACTCCTATGCGATCGCCCAAGGACCACGCGATCGCGTTGCTTCAGCTGCCCAACCTATGCGATCGCAAACCTTATTACGCGATCGCATAGAACAAACCTTCCTGCCTCAAACTTTTCTCTACGCGATCGCGGCTGAACTCACGCGATCGCAATGAACAAATCAATGCTGCTAAAACACCAGAAAAACCAGCAATCTCCCAAAGACCAAAATGTCCGTTTAAGCATCCGAAATACACCCGAGGCCCCCGGGACCTCAACCAAACCTACCAACATATCCCACAACATCATTAAAACTTATTCGAGCCTTCGAAACACCAAAAACAACGCAAAAATACCAAAATCACATCAAATTCAAGACTATGAACTTTGAAACTTCTAAACTTCGCCAATGATGCCGAAACCAACCAAAACACATCTGATTGACCTGAAAATTTGCACACATATCCAAAATGACATTACGAACCTGCTCCAACTATCGGAATTCCATTCCGACCCCGATAGCCTATTTTCCCATGCCGACCGGAAATCGCCAAAAACTAACTTCCGCCAATTCAAGCCTAATTCTACACCGGACATCAAAACTTCATTTCGAACACACTCCTAAGTCCCAAATCGCCCAACGAAGTTATCCCAACCATAAAATTTGTATTCCGAGGTTGTTTACCAATAATTCAACTTTTGGTTGACTTTTCCACTATTGAACCAAGATAAGAGACTAAGTGTCTCATTTCCCTCCAAAAATCGCTCCGAACCCGAGCCAACCAGTCTAACACTACATAATGAAGCTGAACCACATATAATGAAGCAGAAACGGCGAAAATGGTACTAAACTCTCAGAACAACCGGCCGAGTCGTTACATCCTCCCCCACTTAAACATATGTTCGTCCTCGAATGTGCCAAGAGTTGTTCTCCAACACCATCGAACTGCCGCGTAGCCTACCAAGCACATACTCGGGGGTTATCCCACGTCACCCTATCCCATATAGGTCCAATAGCACAACACAGTTGAAATTCCGAAATCCAACCTGACCCATAAACCTTAGAACCAAATTCCCACTTCTGAAATGATTTACAAGATCAAAATTTCACTATTATAAACTGAGCAGGTCTAAACATGATGGATCAAGCCATATACGTACCCCAGATGAAATCACATAATACACCGCATGACTCAAACACTTATAGCGATAATCTTAACCACAATAACTGCTCAGAACAACTCAATACTGGTACATAACCTCTTATCAAGAAATGCCTCGCTCTAACACTTTCAGATACTGCCAATGATGAATGAAACACGTAGAAACTAACAACCATTAGTCCGATCAGTCAGACATGAAGCTCCCCATTCCCAAACAGGAAAATATAGCAGATTTCTAAGCCGACTCCCGATATTTATCCTTCCAACTATACTGTAGACAATTCTGAAAATATTCATTCTAGGACCAATGACCTCTTCTCACCCAACACGACCACTCTGATGACATGATACATCGATAAAATTCAAAGCCATAACATGTGCAACTCGTGCACTCAATAGAAACATCCCAATGTAATCAAATTATATGAAAGATTCACACAGGAGGATTATCCTGCCATTAACAATTACCATCACAACATCATGCTAAAAGCCTGGCACACATCGTAAAAATCAAAATAAACAAATCCAATACCAAAGGTCATACCCCTATATAATCTCCGCTACACTGCGCGATCTCATCCAAACGCTGGTCCACATAAAATACTATAAGCCACCTGGCTCAAAATCAATAACCATTCGAAATTCGACATCCAGTACTCAAAGCGAGGTAGCTCAACTATTGCTCTGCCCCGGTACATGAATCTGCACACAAGGTGCAGGGAGTAACGTGAGTACGCCAACTCAGTAAGTAACCAAAGTATCTAAAAACATGACGAGAATTTAAACTTTATAGTTTCATAAAAATAAGTACCAGTAAATGTAATAGATCAAGTCAAGAGTCCATATTTGCCAAAGATGTACAAAACTCCAGTTTGCCCTTTTTTAAACTTGTATGAAACATTAATCAACATTTATCAAAGTGGCTCAGTGTAAAGAATAGTGAAAACAGTAGTTTCATACAAATATCCGCCACTTGGGCACAGTTTCGCTCACTAATAAAGCCTCTCGGGCAAGCCTCTTAGTCACTCGTGACTCTACTCTCATAAGTCAATGCTCACACTCAGCACACTCACTCATCAGGTACCATATAACAATTGTTGCGGCGTGCATCCCGATCTTGTATATATATATATATATATATATATATATATATATATATATATATATATATATATATATATATATATATATATATATATATATATATATATATATTATTGAGGCGTGCAGCCCGATCCATATAACATACACTACGCCGTGCAACCCGATCCATATAATAGTCGACTGCGCTCACTGGGGGTGTACAGACTCCTGGAAGGCCTCCTTCAGCCCAAGCGCTATATTGCTGCAATGTGCAGCCCGATCCAATACATATATTGCTGCAGCGTGCAGCCCGATCCATATATAACATACGGCGTGCAACCCGATCCATACATAATATATATTCTATATTGGTATGGCATGCAGCCCTATCCATATGTAATATATAACATATCTACTTGCGACGTGCATAACTATCCTCTCATCCCGATGCATAACTATCCTCTCATACTCGGCTCTCGGCCTCATTACATATATATTGTTGCGGCGTGCAGCCCGATCCATAACTATCCTTACATACTCGGCGCTCGGCCTCCTCACTCATTCATCCTCACAAGACACTCGGTCAATTCGTCTCAACTCATGAGACTCGTCCCAAAACACTTCTCAAAGTTTCAAAACAGTGTGATAACAGTCAAAATAACGACAAGTAGAAAACATGACTGAGTTTGCAATTGTTCTATCAGGATAGTGTGATAATAGTGTAAAAATACCCCTGAGGGCCTAAACAGGTCGGTACGAGGCCCTAAACATGGAAAATACCCCCTGAGGGTTTAAACAGGTCGGCACGAGGCCCCAAACATGGAAAATGCCCCTGAGGGTCTAAACAGGTTGGCACGAGGCCCCAAACATGGCTCACAGCCCATAAACAAGTATAAACTTCTGAAAGATAGGATGTCGTAAGGCTTCAAATCGAATACGCGGCTTAATAGTCGCTACAGGACAGACCATGTCACAATCCCTATCGGTGCATGCCCCCACGCTCGTCACCTAGCATGTGCGTCACCTCATTTACCAAAACAATATCAAATACCGGGGTTTCATACCCTTAGGTTTAGAGTTACGATCGTTACTTACCTCAAAAGAGCCCAAAAGTTATTCCGCGATACTCTTGCCCCTCGAATTGTCTCCCAAATGCTCTGAATCTAACCAAAACTAGATTAACGTCATTTGTATATTCTAAAGGAACAAAACCCAATCGAAAACTATCAATCTACACATAAGTCTCGAAATTTGGCCAAACCCGAGCCCCGAGACCACGTCTCAGAATCCGATAAAAACTATATCACAAGAATACTTATCCTCCCACGAGTCCGTACATACCAAGAACGTCAAAATCGGACCACAATTTTCCACTCAAATCACCAAAAGAAATTTCCAAATTCCATGCACCTAACCTCCCTAATTTTGGGTTTAAATCCAACAATTTTCTGGTTTAATTACTTAGAAAACAACATATAATCGAGTTATGAAGTCAAAAATCTTACCTCCAGGTGATTCCCTTCGACTACCTCTTCAAACCCTCAAAAAGAGCTTCAAACCCGCTCATCAATGGAGGAAAATAGACAAAAATTCAAAGAAAGGGTTATTTAAAACATTCAGCCCAACTCTAATATTTCCTTCAGTGCGAACGCGACTCCAGCCACGCAATCGCGATGCACAGACGAGACCACTCCACGCATTCTTACACCAACACACGCGTTCGCATAGCTCAAATATCCATCTCACACACGCGCCTCACAACTCCTATGCAATCACACAAAGGGCCACGAGATTGCACTGCTTCAGCTGCCCAACCTAAGCGATCGCAAACCTTATTACGCGATCGCATAGAACAAACATGCATGCCTCAAACTTTACTTTACGCGATCGCGGATGAACTCACACGATCGCAATGAACAAATCATTGCTGCTAAAACACCAGAAAAACTAGCAATCTCACAAAGACCAAAATGTCTGTTTGAGCATCCGAAATACACCCGAGGCCCCCGGTAGCTCAAACAAACCTACCAACATATCCCATAATATCATTCTAACTTAGTCGAACCTTTGAAACACCAAAAAAAAAAAGCAAAAATACCAAAATCACATCAAATTTAAGCATATGAACTTTGAAACTTCTAAACTTCGCCAATGATGCCGAAACCAACCAAAACACATCTGATTGACCTGAAAATGTGCACACATATCCAAAATGACATTACGAACCTGCTCCAACTATCAGAATTCCATTCCGACCCAGATAGCCTATTTTCCCATGCCGACGGGAAATCGCCAAAAACTAACTTCCGCCAATTCAAGCCTAATTCTACACCGGACATCAAAACTTCATTCCGAACACACTCCTAAGTCCCAAATCACCCAACGATGTTATCTGACCGTAAAATTCGCATTTCGAGGTCATTTACCAATAAGTCAACTTCCGGTTGACTTTTCCACTATTGAACTAAGATAAGAGACTAAGTGTCTCATTTCTCTCCAAAAATCGCTCCAAACCCGAGCCAACCAATCTAACACTACGTAATGAAGCTAAACCACATATAATGAAGCAGAAACGGGGGAAACGGTGCAAAACTCTCGGAACGACCGGCCGAGTTGTTACATCCTCCCCCACTTAAACATACGTTCATCCTCGAACGTGCCACGAGTTGTTCTCCAACACCATAGAACTGCCGCGTAGCCTACCATGCACATACTCGGGGGTGCTCCCACGTCACCCTATCCCATATAGGTCAAATAGCACACCACAGTTGAAATTCCGAAATCCAACCTGACCCATAAACCTTAGAACCAAATTCCCATTTCTGAAATGATTTACAAGATCAAAATTTCACAACTATAAACTGAGTAGGTCTGAACATGCTGGATCAAGCCATATACGCAACCCAGATGAAATCACATAATACACCGCATGACTCAAACACTCATAGCGATAATCTTATCCACAACAACTGCTCAGAACAACTCAATACTGGTACATAACCTCTTATCAAGAAATGCCTCGCTCTAACAATTTCATACACTGTCGATGATGAAAGAAACATGTAGAAACTAACAACCATTCGTCCGATCAGTCAGACATGAAGCTCCCCCTTCCCAAACAGGAAAATATAGCAGATTTTTAAGCCAACTCCTAATATTTATCCTTCAAACTATGTTGTACACAATTCTGACAATATTCATTCTAGGTCCAATGACCTCTTCTCACCCAACACGACCACTCTGATGAAATGATACATCGATAAAATTCAAAGACATAACATGTGCAACTCGTGCACTCAATAGCAACATCCCAATGTAATCAAATTATATGAAAGATTCACACGGGAGGAATATCCTTCCATTAACAATTACCATCACAACATCATGCCAAAAGACTGGAACACATCGTAAAAATCAAAGCACACAAATCCAATACCAAAGGTCATACCCCTATATAATCTCCCATACACTGCATGATCTCATCCAAACGCTGGTCCACATGAAATACTACAAGCCACAGGGCTCAAAATCAATAACCATTCAAAATTCGACATCCAGTACTCAAAGTGCATTGCCATAACCACGGGGAAACGGGACGATACCATGCTACACGAATCAGAAGGTACATAACCAACACATCTCAATCCCGCAATACCTAATTACTTACCTTACTCAAACCCTATAAAGCCCAATTAGAACCGCACCATATGTGCATATAACCAATAATCACCACTCCACGCAACACCGAAGGGTAAGTCATAGATCACTTCAGAACATGAATAAACTCAATCACAATTAGAACCGCACCATATGTGCATATAACCAATAATCACCACTCCACGCAACACCGAAGGGTAAGTCATAGATCACTTCAGAACATGAATAAACTCAATCACAATTAGAACCGCACCATATGTGCATATAACCAATAATCACCACTCCACGCAACACCGAAGGGTAAGTCATAGATCACTTCAGAACATGAATAAACTCAATCACAATTAGAACCGCACCATATGTGCATATAACCAATAATCACCACTCCACGCAACACCGAAGGGTAACTCATAGATCACTTCAGAACATGAATAAACTCAATCACAATCAAATGATACATTTATCAATAACAAAAATTCGGAGTCAGCAAATTCCGACCCGGTGCAGAACACACACTCATACGGGCCTACCAATAACCCTGAATCAACTCTGGTCACCCACAACAGATAGATAACTTACCGAAAAGTTCACAATGACTGAATCATGGTACATACTAACATCTGACTAGCTTTGCTCGCATCTTTACAGTTCACTACCACAAAATAACCTGTTTATGAGAACTCGCAGTCTCGAAGTCAATGAAGCGCACGAATTACTGTATCTGATCTCAATTCCACCGCTCGAATACATAGAACGTCTCTAATACTCAATCATTCAATAGAACACATTTACCCAATAGAGTACATTACGACCTGTATCGAAGAATTTCCATTACTCGAGTCATTCCCAGACTCCACCTCTGCACGTCATAACTGATCCACCAATATACCTCAAACTGAAACCAATGCAGCACATAATCGTGCAATCAACTTATCATCAATAGACTCCCCCACTTGGCTCAAAGCCAACGATCAAGACAAACAATAACTCACAATGCCCATAATAACACAACCCGTCTAACAGCTCAATTCATCTGCAAATATCGCATTCACCATTGTAATAGTCATGCCAACTTCCAAAAGCGATCTAAACTCAATTACAACATATATTATTTACTGGTAGAAGAGAACTTACTACCGAACAATATAAGGATCACACACCCCAGGACAACCCGCAGGAGATACCCCTGTCGGCTTAGCCTCAAACTGCTATCTCTCTCTACACTTCCGAACATCATAACTATCACGCAATCACTACACCCTTCTACATCTAAACACAAACAACGCCTACCCTCAAGGCATCACAATTTGTGGTATAAGAACCTAACGTTGTAGGCAAAACTAACACTTCAAAAATTGTGCATACAATCTCTTCTCCCTGAAGGTCTGAAGCACAACTCTCAAATGCTGCTCATGATCCTCCCGAGATTGGGAATACACCAAGATATCTTCAATAAACACGATGATGAAAGAACCCAGATAAGGCCAGAATACACTGTGCATCAAGTGCATAAAGGTTGTTGGGGCATTGGTCAGCCCGAATGACAAAACCAGAAACTCATAATGACCATATCTAGTCCTGAAAGCAGTCTTCGGAAAGCCTGGCTCCCGAATCTCAACTGATGAAAATCGGAACGCAAGTCAATCAAGAAAAATACCTTGGCATCCTACAACTGATCAAAAAAGTCATCTATACGAGGCAAGGGATACCGATTCTTCACTGTAACCCTATTCAGCTGCTGATAATCAATACACATGCGCATAGAACCATCCATCTTTATCACAAACAACACCGGTTTACCCCAAGGTGTCACACTAGGCCGAATGAACCCCTTATCTAGGAGTTCCTGAAGCTGCTCCTTTAATTCCTTTAGCTCCGCTGGTTCCATACGATAAGGTGGAATAGAAATAGGTTGAGTGCCTGGCACCAGGTCAATACCAAAATCAATGTCCATGTCAGGTGGCATGCCTGGCAGGTCTGCAAGAAACACGTCCGGAAAGTCATGGACCACAGGAACCGAATCAATACCGGGAGTCTCACCACTGACGTCCCTTACAAAAGCCATGTATGATAAACACCCCTTCTCAACCATACGCTAAGCCTTCAAGTAGGAAATCACCCTGCTAGGAACATACTCAGAAGAACCTCTCCACTCAACCCTCGGACATCCTGGCATAGCTAAGGTCACGATCTTAGCGTGACAATCAAGAACAGCATGACACGGAGATAAATAATCCATGCCCAATATCACAACAAAATCGACCATGCTGAGTAACAGTAGGTCCACTCAGGTCTCCGTACCCCCAATATATATCACACACGATCGATACACACGGTCCACAACAATAGTATCGCCCACCGGAGTTGACACATGAACAGATGTAACTGAAGACTCACAGGTCATATCCAGAAAATGGGAAAAATATGATGAAAAATAGGAATATGCTACCCCTGGCTATGCGTATACGCTAGGATGCCATCAATGAATACAATAACAAATGAGTGCTAATATGGCTAGAATACACCGTTAATCAAATACATGAACTCTATTGGGGAAATGATTAGCCCAAGAGACATAACCGGGAACTCATAACTCAACAGAAAGATCTGCTTCGCTCCACAACTAAACAATATGAGAGGTCTTCCAATACACTCACAACTCGAAGTCATATACCAAATCGAGACAGAATTCAAACACTCAATAGTTCTTTCCACATTCCCAGCCAATCCTTTTGTCACAAATCACAGTCTGAACATATCTAACACTCAAATCACACTCACCACATAGGCATCCATCCACAAAGTCCCGTCAATAAGGACATCAACGGACATATAAGTCCCCAAATACATGTGCTCACATAATGAAGTCTCAGCACTCAAGCCACAGAATGAATCCGACCTCAAGTCCTCCAGACCAGCCCATTACCAACATGCCAAAATCACATCTCATCCATGGAAGTCACAAGACGCCGATGCACGGATGATACCAAACGCTCTCGGGCGCGTTCAAATACATGGAAGGAATTCAAAAGTTACGCTCTTGGCTGAATAAAATGGATTCGCCCGACAAGAATTCAAGAATGTGGTATTTTCCTAAGGGTTTTGCAGCCTCTCGAAGATAAGTACAGACGTCTCCATACTAATCTGCAAGACTCTACTAAACATGCTCATGACCATTGATTCCTATGTAACCTAGCGCTCTGATACCAACTTGTCACGACCCCAAATAACAATTGGCCGTGATGGAGCCTATCGTGATACTAGGCTATCCAATTTACTGAAAATAATGAAAGGATTTTCCATTTAATACATCAAATATCCAAATTTTCATAATAATTCTGTTTCTTAAGCATTTCAAAAACAATAAAAATGATTAGAACATCTAAGCACAGTCCCAACATCCGGAGTCAACTGTCATGAGCATCTAAGAGATGATACAGTCTAACACAAATCCTGTACTACAACAAGTCTGGGAAGTAAAGTACAAATGATAGAGTAGGAAGGAGAAAGAGTAGGTTGCGTATGCCGAGCAGCTACCTCACAATCTGCGAACAACGCTCAAAATGGAGTAGCTCAACTATCGCTCTGCCCCGGTATATGAATCTGCACACAAGGTGCAGGGAGTAGCGTGAGTACGCCAACTCAGTAAGTAACCAAAGTATCTAAAAACATGAGTGCAGTGAAGAGCATTTAAACTTTATAGTTTCATAAAAATAAGTACTAGTAAAGGTAATAGATCAAGTCAAGAGTCCATATTTACCAAAGATTTTACAAAACTCCAGTTTGCCCTTTTTTTTAACTTGTATTAGTCAACATTTATCAAAGAGGCTCAGTGTAAAGAATAGTGAAAACAGTAGCTTCATAAAAATATCCGCGACTCGGGCACAATTTCGCTCACAAATAAAGCCTCTCGGGCAAGCCTCTTAGTCACTCGTGACTCTACTCTCATAAGT
>MDKI01074326.1:0-15760 GCA_005239505.1 Nicotiana paniculata | reverse complement strand
TGAAGTCGATGAGGACGAGGACGACTGGCGGACTGGACGAGGACGAGGAGACTGGACGAGGACAAGGACTCGAGGTCGATCCGTCGAGGAGACTGGAGACTGGAGAGTGGAGACTGGAGAGTAGGGCAGAAGGGCGACGGATCACGGCAGTAGGCATTAGGAAATAGGAAATTAGGAATTAAGATTAGGGTTTCTGTTTGTTTAAGAATTAGGAGAGTGGAAGGGTTTTTGTCATTTTGTGTTTTTGTTTTTGATATTTAATATATAATATATAATTATATATGGATAAAAATAAATTTTATATTCTTAACGGGTTAACGGATTAGCCGTTAAGAAAATTGAATAATCCGCCCCCAAACCGATAAGTCGTTAATTAAAAAATCTCAATCCGTTCCCCGTCCGTTAAACCGTTAATCCGATACCAGTAAGCCATTAAGCTTCGGTTCGATTCGATTTTCGGTTTCGGATCGATTTTGAACACCCCTTGGTGTAAAGACTTCGGAGGGGCTCCTATCAGCCCAAGCGCTATATCAAGCCAACGAAGGCATGATTCCAGGGTCGCTGCGGTATGCAGTCCGACCTCATAACTGTCTCAAAACCAGGCTTCAAGCCTCACTCAGTCAGTACCTTCCAATCTCACTCACAATGCTTTAACATATGAAAATCAGCCCAAACCAATGATAATATAGAATAAACTAGAAACTGACGAGACTTAGGCATGAAACATATACTATAATAGGATTGAGTACATGAAAACAATAATCATAAATAGAGACATAAATAATCGATCGTTCCGGTCTAAACATATCGGCGTGAAGCCTTAACATTTATACTTAGCGTGATTTCTATTGCGTTCAAGGAAAATACCACCTTCACAGTACAATTATCAACCTGAGATAACCATTAGACAGTTCCATGGGATGATCCAAGCTACAAACATTCGGTGTACGCCCGCATTCCCGTCACTTGGCAAGTTCTTAACATCGAATATCAAATAGTTTGGGGTTTCGAACCCTCAGTTCCAAGTTTGGAAGCGTTACTTACCTCAAAACCGGCTAATATACTACTCTGTAGTTCCCTTGCCTCTAATTTCGGCCTCCGAGTGCTCCAAATCACCAACAATCAGATGTATATCATTATAATATGCTAAGGAACTAATCCCAATCGAAATGTATCAAAAATACTCAAAAATCCCGAAATTGGTCAAACCCAAACCCCGGGCCCACGTCCCGAAACTCAGAAATTTTTATACAAAACTGTTCTCCGTCATCTCACGAGTCTGTACATATAAAGAACACTAAATTCGGAGTCCAAATGACCCCTCAATCCCCATTTTAAAGCTTCTTAATCCCAAGCCCTAATTACCCAATTGCACTGATTTTCCCCTAATTTTACACCTTAAATCCGACATTTAATCACATATAAACGAGTTTAGAGTCCAAAAACCTTACCTCAATGAAGAACTATCGAATCCCCTCTTCAAAACCCTTCCAAAAGCTTCAAACCCGGATGAAATATTGAGAAAAATGGCTAAAATTCACGAAGGCACGCTTTTATACTTTTCTGCCCACTGGGTCCGCACCTGCGACCACTTACTCGCACCTGTAGAATCGCACCTGCGGAAAATCTCAAGGACCCTAACTTCTGCACCTGCGATCGACCTCTTGTACCTGCGGCCTCGCAGGTGCGGCAATTACCTCGCACCTGCGGACTCTTCTCACTCAGCAAACTTCCGCACCTGCGGTTCCATGTCCACTCCTACGGAACCGCACCTGTCGCTCCCCATCCGCAGGTGCGAAAACACCAGTAACAACAACATCAGCAATAACAAAACCATTCCAAACTCCCCGTTAACCATCTGAAACCATCCTGAGCCCCTCGGGACCCCAACCAAACATACCAACGTATCATATATGATCATTAAAACTTGGTCGAGTCTCCAAAACATTAAAAATAACATCAAAACACCAAAATCACATCAAATTCAAGCCTAAGAACTTTGAAATTTCTAAATTCCTCCAACGATGTTGAAACTATCCAAAACAACTCTGATTGACCTGAAAGTTTGCAGACATATCCAAAATGACATTACGAACTTGTTCCAACTTGCGGAATTCCATTCTGACCCCGATAGCCCATTTTCCACTGCCGACTGGAAATCACCAAAAACTAATTTTTGCCAATTCAAGTATAATTCTACACCGGACATCACAAAAATATTCCGAACACACTCTTAAGTCCCAAATAACCTAACAAAGCTATTCGAACCATAAAATCCGCATTCCGAAGTCGTTTCCCAATAAGTCAACTCTCAGTTGACTTTTCCCATTATAAGGCTATCTCTAAAGGCTACATGGCTGAACTCTCACTACAACCCTTCGATTTCAATCCTATAGAATCTAACACATCAATAACAGAATAACCAACCTATGACAAGTCAATAACATCAATTATAATGCAGGTTCTATGTAACGACGGACCGGGTCGTTACACTGAAAGCCAAGGCCAAGTTATTCTGGGATTTCCCTGTTGTGGCATACTTGCTTATTTTCTTACTTAGCTGGTATGCCCTAAACTTTGCAATTCCATTAGTTACACTTTGCTCGAATCGCATGATTTAATTCCCAGTATGATTCTATCCTTTACATGATTCTATGATCCTATCTAGCAACACTGTTAATTTTGCATTGAGTTATTTTGAATAATATGAATCCTCTCATAAGTTAGCCTAAGGTTTGATTTGTTTCATGCACTGCTTGTTAATTCTATAGCTATTCTGAACTTTGCGCACCATGAACATATAATCAGTCGATTTGTTGCTTAACTCCTCTGCCCTGTCTGTTTATTTAATGTATTTGGCCAATTCAATTATTTGCGTAACTGCTTTTGTGATTAAGCCATGATTGTATTAAGTACTAGAATGATTATTTAACTTAACTGGACTTCAATTTATTTGAGCTATGTGTTTGAGCATGAATTATGTTTGTTTTTCTTGGTGCAGTTCTACCTGCAACTCTATGTTCTGAATCTTGTTTCTTCTGAAATCCAACTGTTCTAAAACCTGCCCATTATCCCTTTCATGTACTGATTTTAAAACCCCACTCCTAGTCCTTTAGGTTCTCAGCCACCCCAGTGTGAGCACTGCCTAGGGTCCACATGAGACTCCTCTGAACTCTGACACAATGGGGGGCTGGTTTTCCAATCTATTATGAATTGCTTTCTGAATGTGTGGTTCTGGTGTGAGCATTTCCCGGGGTCCCTCAGGCCCTTGTGAACTTTGACACACTGGAAACCTGTTTCCAATGGACTGTGGAGGAATCACTGTGTTGTGGAAGGTCTTGTTAAAACTGGGGTAGAAATCCTGCCTATAGGATTTAATTATGCCGAATGAACTATGTGAGTACCATGCTGTGTTTAGAAATCCTGCGTATAGGACTTTCACGATCATTTTGATCCTATATTTTACATTTGCATACTAGAGATCTTGCTTATAGGACTTTCGTTTAATGTGATCGGGCAACTTCGTGATAAAGTGGACGCAGTGAAGGCGGAGGCCGAGGCGTAGAAGAATAACATGAATCGACTTGCCTCAGAAAAGGAGGCTGCCTGAGCTCAACTGGCCTTGGCTGAAACCCAACTCCAAAGTATGAAAGATAAAGCCTTGGTGCAAGCCAAGAAAATTGAGAAGTTCCAGTCTTGGTTGGGTTCAGCAACTTCCGATCGAGAGACGCTGGTCACGTAACTTGCAGCGGCCAAATCGGAGGTCGAAACGGCCAAGGCTAATGCTGACGCAATGGTGGCCGTCTACTGGACCAACACTGAAGCTGCTCAGGTTCGAGCAAAGAAAATTGCCTAAGCTGCTCAGGCTCGAGAAAATTGGGTTGCTGATCATGCTAAATGCCAGTCTCGAAAGGAGACTCTCGAGGAGATCTATGCTCGTGGCTTTGATCTTAACCCCAAGATCTAGAGTGCTAAGGAGCTTGAAGCTGAAGCCAGAGTGTTGGTTTTTCCTGATGATGATGATTCTGAGAGCATGAGCAGATCTGAAAGTGGATAAGGCCCCGAGAGTGAAGATGTTGATCCCGGAGAAGGTTAGGCCCTTTAGAATTTGTATATTTTGTGTTTCTTTTAAGGCTATTTCGGCTTTTTGTAAAGAATTTTGATCGGGCCATGTCGCCCTTGTAAATGATTTTTGACATATATACATATTAAAACCTTTCTTCCCATCTTCCTTATAAAATTATGAAGTTGCATTCTAAGGTCCGAGGTTGAGATAATTTACTCGAAACCGAATCAATATAGCCCTTAGGCTTTATGATCGGGCGAGGGTCTGTTCGGGCTCGAAATAGGGTAACTTTTAGGTTTTTTAGTTGAGCAATAATGGTCTCTCGAACTCAGACCTCGAACTCGAAATAGGGTAACCCTTAGGTTTTTTAGTTGAGTAAGAATGGTCTCTCGAACTCAGAGTAAAAACAGCCCTTACGCTTTGTATTTTTTGTATTAGGCCGACATGGCCTTTGTAAAAAGATTGCTTATGCAAGTAAGGTTTTCTCCCCGTTTCGGCTTTAAAAAGTGTTTATCAATTGTGTTTACACAACTTGTAATGCTTTATCATGAAATAATAAGGGATCGTCCAAGAGTTCAAACAATCTTGTATTCATTAGAGTTTTCAAGGCTTGGTATTATCGAAGCCTTTTACGACTTTGCCAGGGGTAGCCTTTTTAACCAGTTATGACAGAATTCGAAAGAGTATTTTTGTACGGAATTCGGATGTCTCCGAACCGTGTTAATTCAGTCGTAGCCTCTTAGTACGAGATCTGCCTGTTGGGCTTATTTTCCCGTATCACTTCTAGCTTGACCGAAGTATCAGTCCCCGGGTGGGGTGGCTGTGGCCTTTAAAAATCGAGGGTCGCCTAAAAGGTCTTATGACCTCGAAGTTTCAAAAATTTGATCTTGTTCGAATTTACTTTTCGGACGGCAGTCCCCGAGCGTGGGGATGATTATCCGAACTCTGATTGTGATCGGCCCTTAATCCTGTTTCCATAATAGATCGAGAGTATGAAATTTTAAAGTAGAAGAACTTTTCTAAGACATGAGATATCGGCAAGGAAAAATACTTCTCTTTATAAATGATTATAAATGCGTACATGTTTTGTGCCAGGGCTCGAGCAACCTGTGTGAGTACGGTTTATTTGACCATTTGGCCCTTAAAAATTTCACTTATCGAGACCCCTCTATTACAAAGTAATTTCCAAGCGACAAAGTTGACATTCGAGGGAAATGCCCCTCAGTATTCGAGGTTGGTTGCAAAGAAGCCTCAGATACTGTTGAATTGTTCTAAGTTAGCACGATCAATGGTTGCCTCATTAAAAACCTCGCCGGAAAACCCATTTGGGACAAAATCGATCTAAGAAAAAAAGAGTGCAACGCGTGCTTTCAGACATAAAGACTTCGTGTCGAAGAATCCATCGATGTTTCTGGCCGAACACCTGCAAGAGTTAGTTTAAAATAGAACTGAAAATGGAAGGGATCGTACCTTAGCAGTAGTATCGTTTTAGGTGCAATACGTTCCAAATGCTCCGTAGTTGTTCAATGTTCATTGTGCCGAGCTTGTAGGATCCTTTTCTGGTGACTTTGAGAACCTGGTATGGTACTTCCTAGTTCAAGCCTAGTTTTCCCTCATTCAGATGTTAGTAAATTAAGAAGTTTTTTCGTGAATATAGTTCCACACTGATCATTGCAAGAGGAGCGTAACTATCTCTAGTAAATTGAAGAATCAAAATCTTGATTACATTCATCTATAAAGCTTTTTGAGGATATGATTACCCTTCCTAATTTCTTTTACAGTGAGTAAATATTAGGTTAATGATATTTCTAAAAAAACTAAAGTGGAATTGGATGAAACAAATTCGCATTTTACAACATTATTATTCATGACAAAAAAAAGTAAGAATACATTTGTGGATTTGACCCTTTTTTGGTCAACAGGAATTTTTAAAAAATCTAACAAATTAAGAACTAATTCTTACTTCTCCAAGGAACTCAATAAATCAAAGATCAAAAGCTCGGAGTATCTCCTCTGAAATTCTATTTGTGAAGCGTGAGGATGGTGCTCGACATGAAGTTTCAATTTTTTTCTACTCTTTAACTTATAAAAAAGGTGTGAAGTATTAAAATTGTATGATCCTATGAGGAATCATTAGGGAAAATAAACAAATGTTGAATCTTTTTTTGAAGTAGAGAATAGATTTGATGTGATAATAAGAGAAGAATGGAAGGATGAGGTAGCAGATTGCAGGATGAGGAAGAAGACAAAGAATTACATGTAGTTTAGTATAACATTCATTCATGACCGCCGTTGCCTGCTAACAAAAAAAGGAAAAGAAAAGAGAAAATGGGCAGAAAAAGGAAAAATCTAAAAATACAGAATAAATAACAGAACATAGAGAGGGAATGAAGTGGAAATGTAAATGTAAATATCATATATTTTTAATAATATACATACAATATTTATAACATAAAGATGAAGTGCTAAAACTATGTAAGTAAAAAAATTAGAGAATATGATTAATCATGTCAAGGATCCTCTTTTATATTCCTATTATATACGGAGATGAAGTATTTCATGTAACTGTTTTTCATCAAATTATTAGAAAAATCGCTCTCTTTTTCATTCTATTTGATGAAGCCAAACACCTCATATAGTACGTGGATCTTTGTAATATACTTTAATTTTTTTTTCTTTTCAAGTTCATCAATACTAATAAAATTTTGTTTATTTACTTTATGATTATTATTATCCGCCTATGGTTTTGTAGTTTTATACTACGGTCGTAATAAATAAAATCATTAACAGTGAATTATTAACTTAACAATGCTTGAAATGCATCTTAAAATCTAATATTACAATAGAAATAAATTTTATTTAACCTAGCTATAGGTATTGTATCATGACGTAACATTTTTAACCTACAAGTTCAAAGATTAACTACCTTTTTATTGACATGTATATGAATTAAGAAACTAAAGTGCAAATATAAGAGAGAGAAAGATCACTCAAATTTTTTAAGGAAAATTTATCAAAGTGTAGGGGATACAATATTGTTAAAGAATATGGAAAAGATGAAAGACACAATACTTACTAAAAGGGAATATTATATGGTTTGAATGTCAAAAACTGCTACTTAAAATTAACGATTTAAAAATATAAGAGTCATTTATTAGTTTCTGGACCACATGATTTAGTAAGATCAATATGAACTTACATTTATAAATTCTAATAATTCTGGTAAAATTATTTATATGAAAATTTAATCAATATTTAGAACTACTGTTTGCTTGAGTATACAAATATTTATTTGCTTTATCTATTAAAATTACAAGATTATTTTGTAAATTGCTAATGTCTTCACAACCTTTAATAATAAAATTTGAAATTAAATTTTAATCTATTTGGATTCGAAAACTAAAAAGAATTTTTAACACATTTATATTCAAAGATTAATAAGTTTATCGTGTATATCAAATAAGGTTTTTTGTAACCGCACGAAGCGCGGAAAAATTCACTAGTAATAAATAAATTAGTATTGTAATTGTTCTGGAATGCTTGCTTTAACGTATTAAATCACTTTGTCCGATCTATTAGCCTTTCTATCATGTGTTTAAATAAAAATAAGTAAAAAATATTGAAAATTTGATGTGGCATATCTGATAGTGTAGGAATTCTATTTATTTTTTTTCTATTTTCCCCCCCTTTTCAAACCATTTATCTTATTTTAAAAGCCTACATCCATATCTCACACCTCTTTATTGAAGGTTGTGATTTTTCAAGTCCATAACTCCCAATTGTTTAATGTGTTATAAATTACTTTTTAGATTGTGGCTTTTAAAATCCATAACCCCCATTTGTTAGTGTTATAAATTGTATCTTTCATTTTTTTAGTCACTAAATTGTATCTTTATGAGGTTTGATGACTTACCTCTCTCAGTTTTATTCCTATTTCATTAGTTAGATTTAATTTTAGCAGTAGTATCAACAAAAAGCATATCCCACATGTTGATTTAGTCATGTATCTTTGTCTTGTATCTGGCAAGTTTTGGTTCCTTATCAAGTTTACAACCGGTAGGTATCATCAAATTTCTTCCTTCAAAACAAACTTCGTGTTAGTTTCTCGGAAGGAGGACTACTCCAAAATTTATTTACATCTTGTAAAATCTTCTTCATTTTCTTAACCGGTCCCTCATTTTCATCACGTAAGTATTGAAAATCAATTTCTTTCTTCTTATAAAAAGTTATTTGTTGAGGAAAATCTATATATCTATCATCTACATGTTATGATGGCACTTTAACTTTTTTATGTTGTTGTAATAGAGAAAGGTAATGAAAATTTTTAACGGATGTAAGAACTTATTGTAATCTATCAATTTAAGAGGGGTATATATATATATTACAAAGGAGATCACATGTTCTGAAGGTTAGTAAATGAAGAAGTTTTTTCGTGAATATAGTTCCAGACTGATCATTGCAAGAGGAGCGTAACTGCCTCTGGTAAATTGAAGAATCAAAATCTTGATTACATTCATCTATAAAGCTTTTTGAGGATATGTATTATCCTTTCTAATTTATTTTACAGTGAGTAAATATTATGTTAATAATTTTTTTTTAAAAACTAAAGTGGAATTGGATGAAACAATTCGCATTTTACAACCTTATTATTCATGACAAAAAAAAAAAGAATACATATGTGGATTTGACCTTTTTCTGTCAATAGAAATTGTTAAAAAATCTAACAAATTAAGAACTAATTCTTACTTCTCCAATGAACTCAATAAACCAAAGATCAAAAGCTCGGAGTATCTCCTCTGAAGTTCTATTTGTAAAGCGTGAGGATGGTGCTCGACATGAAGTTTCAATTTTTTTTCTACTCTTTAACTTATAAAAAGGGTGTGGGGTATTAAAACTATATGACCCTATGAGGAGTCAGTAAGAAAAATGAACAAATATTTGAATCTTTTTTTTAAGTAGAGAATAAATTTGATGTGATAATAGAAGAAGAATGGTAAGGATGAGGTGGATGATTGCATGATGAGGAAGAAGACCGAGAATTACATGAAAAAAAAAAAAAAAAAAAAAAAAAAGAGAAAAAATGGGCAGGAAAAGGAAAAATCTAAAAATACAGAATAAATAATAGAACATAGAGAGGGAAGAAAGTGGAAATGTAAATGTAAATGTAAATATCATATATTCTTAATAATATACATACAATATTTATAACATAAAGATGAAGTGCTAAAACTATGCCAGTAAAAAAAACTAAAGGATATGATTAATCATGTCAAGGATCTTTTTCTATATTCCTATCATATACGGAGATGAAATATTTCATGCAACTGTTTTTCACCAAATTATTAAAAAAATCGCTCTCTTTTTCATTCTATTTGATGAAGCCAAACACCTCATATAGTACATGAATCTTTGTAATATACTTTTATTTTTTTTCTTTTCAAGTTTATCAATACTAATAAAATTTTGTTTAATCACTTTATGATTATTATTATTCACCTACGGTTTTGTAGTTTTAAACTACGGTTGCAATCAGTAAAAATAGAGTCGTCAATATGGGTTTGGCTCGTTGGGTCAGCCCAGCCCGTGATTTAGCAGGGTTAGGCTAGAGTTTTTGAAGCCTGTTTTAAAATGAGACTTTTAAGATCGGCTCGAGTAAACCGAAAATCCGTGAGGCTTGACTAAGGCTGGGTTGGGCCAGCCCGTGGGCGAAATAAAAATATTTATATAAAATATATGACACTAAAAGTAACAAGCAGAGTATCCCAAACTTAAAGTTTATTAAGATCATATTAAAAGATCAAAATTCAAAGTCTTAAAACGTTAATTAGTTAAGTTAAAACTATTATTAAATAAATAACTAATAAAATCTTAAATTGTCTAAACAAAACCCTAAACGGCTAAACTTTAAAGGAAGTAAAGCTACTTGTTTTGGAACTCTCTTTCGCTCTCGTAGTCGACGACGTACAGGTTAGTTTTCTTTCTTTTTCTCATTTAACTTTGTTGTTCTATTCTTTTGTTTAGTCCTTAATTTTATTGTTATGATTTTATTCAAATAGTAATAATATTGGTGATCTGATTTATAATGTTTTTCATTGAGTATTAAACTAGGTTTTAAGAACTTCTAAATGCTATCTCTATTCTCTGTAACTAAAACAAGAATATTTTATTCTTCAGGCACTCCCCAACAGTAATACTGTCAAAATGCGTTATATAGCATATTATAAGATTGTGGTTATTACAATGAAAAAGTTACATTAATTGTTAAGAAATTATTTATATTATCACACCATGCAACAATTTATAATACCGCTATTTATTTATTTTTCTATGTTAAACTGCATGAGCTTTTTAATCTATTCAGTTGATCTATTTTTTAAAGCTAAATTTATATGTTAAGAATGAAAACTGAAGTTGCTATAATTAATCCATATTCTTCCTTGAAAATAAAGTGCATAATAATATCTAATTTATTCTAAAGGACTTTGTTTTATGTCTCTACTTTCAGACTCACTTTAGTTATTTCACTTCATACAATCTGTTCATGAATTAATTCCATTCGTAAATCATGTGTCCATGTAGTTTTGGAACTCTAATAATTTTTTGGTTACCTTCTTGTTTATTCCACGACGCGAAGTTAAGAGACGCACTTGATGATACTGTGAAGGCAACTAGTTCGATAGTACCAAAACAGAAAAATACTAAGACAACATCACGTGTGGCTAAAATTCCTAATAGAGGATGTTTGACTTTTAATTGTTGAACATCATCTACTCCTCACACCGGAGTTGAAATGGCTGCTGCTATATACGATTGCTTCAAAAGAATGGTATTTTAAACTACGATCACAATCAATAAATAAAAATAAGTAACGGTGGAATATTAACTTAACAATGCTTGAAATGCAACTTAAAATCTAATATTACAATAGAAATAAATTTGAATGTCAGAAACTACTACTTAAAATTTACAATTTAAAGATACAAGTGCCATTACTCTCGAGTAATCCATATGTACTAATAACAAGATTGTTTCTCGACCATATGATTTATAAGATCAATATGAACTTATATTTATAAATTCTAATAATTCTGATAAAATTATTTATATGAAAATTTAATCAATATTTAGAACTACTGTTTGCTTGAGTATACAAATAATATTTATTTGCTTTATCTCGATTAAAATTACAAGACTATTTTGAAAACTGCTAATGTCTTCACGACCTTCAATAATAAAATTTGAAATTAAAATTTAATCTATTTGGGTTCGAAAAGTGATTTAACATATTGAATCACTTTGTCCGATCTATTATCGCTTCTATCACGTGTTAAAATAAAGATTAGTAGAAAAATCCTATTAAAGCTAATATGAAATTATGATTATCAATTTAAACAACATAAAATAAAATATTCTTCTGTATACATTCCCCGGAGTTGCAAAACCGAATCACAAGCTTACCAACCAACCGATGCATCAACAATATGAAAGCCATAAATACTAGAGAGAAGGGATTTTGAGAATTACGCTTCACCGTTCTCTGTCAATTGTGAAATGCATCGCAACCCAAATGGGAGATAAGAATATGGGCCCCTATTGCTTCTAACTGAGGTCTCATTTTGTTGCTACTAATCAAGATCTCATTGTTCCGTCGTGAAATTAACGCTATACATATACCTTTCCTTTCTTTTAATCCCACTACGGTCCTCAGAAATCACATCTGCTCCTCTAAGCACTCTATACTTTAATTTGATCCACAAACATAGAATATTTCACAATTTTATGCTGCAGTCTTCAAGGTCAGAACAAGATGCAGCTCAAATTGAATTGGCCACCGCTCTCATTGTCTCATTTGGGTTTCATCCAGTTTCGGTGCGTACTTCTCTTGCACAGGTGGAAGGAGGAACATTTGCACGTTCAGAAACATTAAGAAGGTGCTCCAACATGCTAAATTCAGTAATTTCATAATACGAAAAGTAAACTCAAGGCAAAAGCTGCCCAAGTCAATGACGAGTGTATCACTTTAAGTTATATTCAACAAGAGATGTGTCATTCAGGCACAAATAGCCGCAATGGATAGTGAACCAAAACTAACGTCAACTGACATAGTATGGATACATTTCTTCAATACTAGATTCGCAACCAGAGTGGGGGATAGAAGCAAATATCTGGCACATGCTTTGACACTTATAATAAACCAAGCACTGTAGAGGTTCACAAGCATGAGGTAATTGACACCAGAAGCATTAGCTGTATCGTCGCCCCAAGTACAAAGATATCGAAAAAGAAATACTAATAGAATCCTAACATCTAAATACCTCTAAACATGAAAAGAACGAAATCGGGAAATTGTTTGAAGCATTTGTTGAAGCTATCAGATGACTACAAGATGGGATTGTTAATAGGCACTGACGGTCTGTTTATCTGATATAACAATGTATATCGTATGCCAACAAAGACTGGTGCTGTCATGTAAGAGATATATTGAACTTGCCCGGGCTTTGCTATACAGTATGTGTGTGCGCTTACAGCATTATCCACCACTCCAACAGCATCCCAACAAGGCTAGGTTTGGCACTTCCACACCAAGTCATGCTAGGACTTCCCTCGAATTGCTTGATGAAGATTTCTGCCAACCTAGATATCCCCTTTCTTAAATGGTACAGCAGCTGGGAATGCACCATCATTTTCTATGTAAACTAAAGAGTTTGCATGATTCAACCAGAGGCTACAATATGAAAATTACAATTTAAATAGATTTACTTTTAACAAGACTGAAAAGATGACAGTAATGATAAGGTCAGGATATGGTCATATAGTAGGTAACTATTGTTATTTGAATACCAGTTTAGGCAGCACACTCCTTATTTGAATCCCAGTCTACACAACAAACCCCTTGTTTGACTCCTAAATCTAGGCCTCACAAGTCAATTGGCAACTTCAGACAAACTCATGACCAAGTAAAGTTATTTGTAGTTGCACTTATAAATATCAAGAATGGATACAACTTTTGTTACTGTAGCTATAACCGTTAAGATTTTAGATTTATCTATATATGATCAACTCATTATTTCAAGATCTAGAGTACAAATCCTTATCATCCAGCATGGACCATTCATATAAGAATGGTCGAATTAAAATTTATTTCAGAAAATGTACACACCACTTAATATTGCAATATGCACGCAAATTTAATCAGATATTACCAATTTTCGCAACTACAAAAAGTGATAAGAGGGTTTAAACTTTTCAACCAGAAAACACTTCCATTCGATATGCATGTAGGGTTATAATCAGATATCACCAATTCCCCCATCTATAAAAAGTAACAAAGGGCGTTAACTTTTCAACCAGAAAACACTTTCTCATCCACACCAAAATAAAAGGAATAGGAAAAGATTCTTCTGACAGCCACTCCTCTCAGTTAATCACCACCCTATCCCCCCCCCCCCTACTGTGTCACTGTACCAAATACAAAGTATGTTATTACGAGCCGAAGTTTCTAAAAACAAACCCACAAAGGCAGAATGCAGTGGTTGCGATGGAAGTGAAAAAATAAAGAACATTGTGATGTTGAGCATGTTATAATTTAAGCAAGGTTTCTACCAAATTTAAGACTTAATCTTCTTTACTTAGGCCATCCCCATGTCACCACTACACCGAAAAGAACAAAAGGGCAGGTTTGACTCCTACAACCTAAACTCTTATACTTCAGTTTAAGCATGACAACAGTAGCCATCTGGCACACTAGGGAATACTTCTTCCACGGAATCCTCTAAGTATGAGACCCTCCTTAAACCGCAATATGTGATGAACCATATCAAATTGTAAAACCACTCATCAGAGCTCTTGGGAGTCCTCCATTATTCCCAACATCCTTTTAATCCACTCAGTGAGAGCCATCCCACACGAGACTCCAGATCATTACGGCCTATCTTAATCTTTGTTCAACTATGTTCATATGAGGTACTGCACGGTTTTTTACATATTTTGGCCACATTTGTTTTTGTTCAAAGAAGTCTGCCATACTTCAACAAGTTGTACAAACAACTATAAAGAAAACATTACAAAAGTAGGAACCAAATCGAGAGACTCGAGAGTCAAGATGACTATGCGGCACTAAGACAATCTTTATCATGTCTTTGGAAAAGGTAACGGTGGCTGATCTTTATACATTTTAGCCACAATTATTCCTTCCAGACAAGAAAGTCTGATACTCCAACCAATTATCCAAACAGCTTAAAGCAAACATTACCAAATAAGAGTAGGAATCAAATCCAACATGGAAGCACCATTTTCAGCAGCACGAGTGTATATGCAAAGGAAGGTACAGTGGAACTTAACTTCAGAAAGAAACTGCAAGATTGGAAAGTGGGGGAGTACCAAAACCTTCTAAAAGCTAATGCATGAGCAAATCAATCTCAGTGACAGATCAGGACATCTGAAAAATGTGAAGGATTTTCTCCGGGAAAAAGGTTGGGTTTACAGTTGCGGAATCCATCCTTACAATGAATTTGAGAAAAAGGAAGGTAACTCATGTTACGTGGTGATAAATGTTCAAAAGGTCGAGTAAAAGATGTAACCATTTATTATTTCCATGAAATAATCAAGTCAAATACAATTTAGCCCAGCCACATAATCCCTCGAGACCATCATAAAATGCAAAATGAGGAAATCAAATGGCACTCCCATCCCGACCACATAACACAATCAACCGTAACCAAGATTATCACAACCCCAAAGTTAGTAAATCAAACTAACTCTTCCATATCTCAAACATAGTTGACTAACACGTATTGGATAAACAGACAGACAATCGAGCATGCATAAAAACTAGGGCCTCAACCATACAAAAAGATGAAGTAGTCGGCGTGGAAAAAAGGCAGAAAAGAAAATAATTTGAGATCCAAACGATTAAAATGCAAGGGAAAGAAGGCTTTCCAATACCATATGAAACTAATATCATCAGTTTCACCAGAAATTTTAGAAGCTGTTCACAAAACAGCACATTATTTCCAAGGCTCAAAGCTTACAAGACATTTACTATATTTATATCCAAATACGACCTCCACTAAAAAGCACAAAAGCCTCCTGAAGAAAGAAACAGCCTGACTACCATCACTTAAAAGGACACCATTACAAGGTGCAGATGAAGAAGCCAAAGTACATAGCAAATCAAAATCATCAAACCAGACTTCTAAATGTCTGCATTCAGCAAGAACCACTAAAAGCAACTGCACCAAGCTGTCAAAACACCTGAATCAAACATCCATTTACAACTCAATACATCATTCCACGTCTGAAAATCAAACTGATCTTAAATTGAAAGCAAAAGAAAGGATCATCACAGTATTAAACCTTCAAAGTAACACAAAAGGACATAAAATACAATTGAATTGGATCCAAATATATCCTAGTTATCAATGATCATACAAACAGAGACAGTCAATCTAATCAATCTGGGATTACACACAACAAAGGGAAATAACAAACAGCACGAAAATCAACAACCTTGGGTTTCTCTTTCATATAGAGAAGCCGCACGAGCTAAAAACAAGAAAAACGGTAAACATTGATCAGCAGAAACACAAAGATAAATGATCACGTTGTGAACATGGTTGCAGAAAGACTCATCGAGAGCACAATAAACTGATGGACCCAAACCACCAAGGTACCTACTCCCCCTCCCCCTCCCCC
>MDKI01235983.1:0-10964 GCA_005239505.1 Nicotiana paniculata | reverse complement strand
GCCCAAACGCCTGGCTAACGCCAGGGTGGGGCTGGCGTTTTAGCCCAAACGCCTGGCTAACGCTAGGTATGGTCAGGTTGTTTGGCTCTGTCGCCTGGCTATCGCCCGGGTGTCTTCTTTCGCGTATCTTTCGACGTATTTGCATCCTTTTAGCTCCGTTTCCATCTCCACTTCACCTACACATGAAATAAACTCCATTAAGCACATAACAAGTGTAATTTTATCATTAATGCGCATAAAATGTAAGGTATATCACATGTTAAACTATGCATTTTAGTCTCACATCAGACCCTCATCCTCATCGGACCATGACTCCTCGTCTGTCTCCTCCTCGTCTGTATCCCCAGCCTCGGACTCGCCAGTTTGTCCGGAATCATCCCCAGAAGGGATGTCAATGTGTGCAGGGGGAGCTGGAGTCAGGGAAGCCCCGACAGTCTGTGGCTCAGGTGCTGTCATCAGTGTGGAGAAGTCAAGGTCGAACCCTGCCACAGTTGTACCCGCTTCCTGCTCTCCTTCCCTGGGCATGAAGGAGGATAGATCGGACTCTAGATTTTGCATTTTGTGGAGATCGGTCTTCAGTGTGTCAACCTCATCCCGGATCATGGGTAGGCCTCCAACCTCACCCCGCTCTACCCTCTCAAGTAAAACCTCAATTCGCTGGAGGCGATCTTCATAGGAGGCATGCTGCTGCAGGAGTGCTGTCAATGAGGGCTGGATAGGAGTAAGATCCTGCCTCATCAGAGTGGGGAGGTCCTTCAAAAGCCGGTCTACCTTTGCATTGGCATACTGAGCTAAAAGACCTAGCCTCGAAAGAGTTGGCAGGGCTGCAGAAGGCTGAACAATAGTGGCCTGAGAGGTGGCAGTGGATGCCACTGTGGACGGAGGAGAAGTGGGTGGCTGGGAGTCTGAAGTGTCTGCAGCAGCAAGAATCTGGATCTGAATCTTGGAAGAGCAGCAACTACATGTGGCACTGCGTCACTGATGCGCGTGAGATCATTATCCTTCAGCGCTTTCCCCATCTTGTCATGGTGTGACAATGAAGGGACTTCCACCGCCTTACAGAGGGCGGTGATCAAGCATGGGAAGGGTAGTGACATGGCGGTGTGGTTGTCTCAGACTCCTAACTCTCGGAAGATAGTGTCACCAACATCAATCTTGATCCCATTCATAATGCAGGCAATGAGAAAAGCTTTCTCAATGCTTATGTCAGTCTCATTACGGGATGGTATCAAACAAGAGGTGACAAAGCTGAGCCAGAATCTACCCTCTAGTGTAAGATATTCCTTGAATGTTTTGTGCAGAGGGTAAATCCAAGTAGGGGTCCCCTTTGCGATCACCTGAGGCAATCCAGGCTCGCTCACCATCTCTGTTGTCCCATTTGGCCTCATACTCAGCTGTGCCCGGACTCCAACTTTTAAAGTATATGTCATTTATTGTGTCCTTTTCACAAAGCACCGACTTCCCCCGAACAATGACCGACTCACAGAAGACCTTTGGGATTGTGATGAGGTATTCTGGAGGCCCCGTGGGATGCATAGAACTCTCGCACTACTATTTCATTGAAATTATTAGGTACGTTAGTGAATCATTCCCAGTTTCTATCCTTGATATTCTCCAGTATGTGAGGGTACTGCTCATGTAGTCCGTTCAGACTCAATTGTTTCTCTTCAAGGATTTTTCATTTTGTGAGCCCTTATTTATACAGACTCCTAGATCCTATGACCCCAAACCGGAGTTGGAATTCATCTCCCATCTTTCTTCTTGCCTCAGCCTGTAGGTCGACTGAGGGCAAGGTCTCCTCCTCATCAAACTGGGAGGGATGTTGAGCAATGGGTAGGGATTGTTCTTGCCGTGAACGTTTGGCTTGTTGTGCTAGATGGCTGGATGAGGTCCTCTTTTTACCAGCAATAGATTTCTTCGGAGCCATATCTGTAAAGAGACAAAGTGTGAGCAACACAACAGACATGAGAGAAAAATGTTACAAAGAATAATCAAAAATGCGACAGGGTATGCGGTCGCAAAACCACTATGCGGACCGCAAACCTGTCGCAAATATCAATTTGCAAGAGATGAAACAATTATGCGATAAGTTATGTGATCGTATATCCATTATGTGGTTCGCATATCCATCACAAAACTGAGCAGAAGAAAATGCACTAACACAATGCGATCACAAAATCTATCGCATAGTTGGATATGTGATTGCAGAACTGCCGCAAACAACCTGCCAATACTAGGTAGTGGCTGTCTGGGTATGCGGTGGCTTTGTGGTCCGCATATCGCTTATGCAATCGCAAAGCACGTCGCTTTTGGTCATCTTTCTCAGGCCACCTAGGGTTTTCTCTGCGACACAAATACGGACTGCACTTTAATTTTGCGGGCCACGGAACGTCATCGTCCCCATGGTTTGTTTCTAACCCTCCAATGGTGGTTCCTAGATTCACTACCCAACAATCTCAACCTACTCAACTATGCAACAACTCTCATAATGACCCAAAAGAATGACACAAAATCAAAGAGAGAATAGAAGACTAAATCACATAAACAACAGACACAAATTTAAAACTAAAATTACAGAAATGAGGTCAGGAAGGAGAAAATACCAGATTCTAGACGAATGAGACACAAGCAAGGATATGAATTTAGGCAATGTGATCTTTGTTCACTCTTTCACGTTCAAACTAGCCGATTTCCCCTCTTCTTTTTTGTTTTGTTTTGTTTTGTTTTGTGCAAGTGTGCGTATGGTGGAATTGTGCGAGGGTTATAGGGACATACTTATCTGTGAAAATTTGATGGGTAAGTTCACCGCATAACACATTATGAGACCGCATAAGTATTATGCGGTGATATCAACTCTGGTGGTTCGACTTCCTCAATGCAGTGCACTTATGCGATCGCATAACTAGTATGTGGACCACAAAGGGCACATCCTCACCGCATTTCTGTCATCAACTTTTGTTAAACACACTGCCCAGGTTTGTGACCACTATGCGGTCTGCATAGTCAAAATGCGACAGGATGTGCGTAGCAAACTTCCCATGGTGACTTGTTTTCCCTTTTACTCACAATTTTACCCTGTTTTATGACCTTTTTGAATCACCTGCACTCTAACACAAACTTTAAATTTCTCAACTTAATCCATCTAAAAAAAATTAAAACTTAAAGGGTAAACTAATAATAAAAAAAATGTTACCACACATGGGTTGCCTCCTATGAATCGCTTGATTTAACGTCGCGGTATGACGAAGTTGGCCCCTCTTCGGGCTTACTCATTGGTCGGGCATGGACCATATTTGAGAGCCAACTGTTCTACCAAGTGCTTTTCTCCATCTGTACCCAAGTAGTGCTTGACTCGCTGGCCATTTACTTTGAAGGTTCGGAGCCCATCCTCAGATTCTAATTCCACAGCTCCAAAAGGGGATACATCTACCACCTTGAATGGGCCGGACCACTTTGATTTTAGCTTGCCCGGAAACAATTTGAGCCTTGAGTTGAAAAGAAAAACCAAGTCACCCGACTTGAACTCCCTTTTCAAGATCTTTTTGTCGTGGACGAACTTCATCCTTTCCTTGTACACAGCTGACTTTCATATGCATGGAAATGGAATTCCTCCATTTCATTGACTTGTGTTAACCTCAAATTTACAACTTCAACCCAGTCTAAGTTCAACCTTTTTAAAGCCCACATGGCTTTGTGCTCCAATTCTACGAGTAGATGACAAGCCTTTCCGAAGACTAACCGGTAAGGTGAAGTTCCAATAGGGGTTTTTACGCCGTGCGGTATGACCACAATGCGTCATCTATCTTCTTTGACCAGTCGGTCCTGTTGGCATTAATAGTCTTTGCTAGAATATTCTTTATCTCCCGGTTGGAAACTTCAACTTGGACACTTGATTGGGGATGATAAGGTGTGGCCACCTTATGCTTGACGCCATATTTATCTAGTAGCCTCGTGAAAGCCTTGTTACAGAAGTGAGACCCACCATCACTAAGATGGCTCTAGGAGTGCCAAACCGCGTGAATATATTTTTCTTTAAGAATGCGGTTACACACCTTGCCTCATTGTTTGGTAGGGCAGTTGCTTCAACCCACTTGGACACATAGTACACAGCCACCGGGATGTATTCCATACCATATGAGCTTATAAAGGGGCCCATAAAGTCAATTCCCCACACATCAAAGTTATCGACCTCCATCACAAAGTGCATTGGAATTTCATGCCTCTTAGAGATTGATCCCTGCCTCTGACATTGGTCACAAGCCTTGACCATTTGATTTGCATCTTGATACATCGACGGCCAATAATAGCCACATTCAAGTACCTTTGCCGTCATTCGATTACCCCCATGATTACCCCCAACCGGTGAGTCATGGCATGCCTTTAGAATTGGCATCATCTCTTCTTCTAGCACGCACCTCCTAATGATGTTATCAGCACAAATGCGGAACAAGAATGGTTCTTCCCAATAATATTGTCGGCACTCTCAAAAACTTCTTCTTTTGGTAAACTTCCAGTCCATCCGGAATAAGGTCACTAACCAAGTAGTTAGCAATATCAGTGTACCAAAGAGTACATGAAGAAGACAATTCCAAAATATTCTCATCAGGGAAAGCATCATTGATGTCAAGATTTTCCTTCGGTCGTCCGTCTTCTTCAAGCCTAGAGAGACAATCCACTACTTGGGTTTCTGTGCCCTTACGACCCTTGACTTAAAAGTCAAATTCTTGAAATAAGAGGACCCACCGGATTAACCTGGGTTTGGCATCTTTATTTTCCATGAGATAGCAAAGAGCGGCATGGTCGGTATACACCACCACCCTAAACCCCAACAAATAAGCTCGGAACTTTTCAAAAGCATATACAATGGAAAGAAGCTCTTACTCTGTCACAGTATAGTTCACTTGTGCCCCGTTGAGTGTCTTGATTGCATAATAAATGGGATGAAGAACCTTGTTATGCCGTTGACCCAGATATGCTCCAATAGCTACACCACTGGCGTCACACATGAGTTCGAATGGAAGAGACAAATCCGGTGTGAAAATAATGGGTGCCGTGGTGAGCTTCTCTTTTAGCTGCTCGAATGCCTTAAGGCACTTTTCATCAAACACAAACTTGGCGTATTTTTCAAGGAGCTTGCACATAGGATTTGCAGTTTTGGAGAAGTCCTTGATAAAACGCCGATAAAATCCGGCATGCCCTAAAAATCTTCATACACCTTTTACCGATGTGAGTCGAGGAAGTTTGGAGATGATTTCAACTTTTGCTCGATCAACCTCTATGCCTGTTTTGAAATCTTGTGCCCCAAGATAATGCCTTCATCCACCATGAAGTGAAATTTCTCCCAGTTAAGTACAAGGTTGGTCTCCTCACATCGCTTGAGCACTTGTATAAGATTGTCAAAAAAATTCTCAAAATAATCACTTACTGCCGAAAAGTCGTCCATGAAAACCTCTAGGAAATCCTCCACCATGTCTGAGAAGATGGACATCATGCAACTTTGAAAGGTAGCCGGAGCGTTGCATAAACCAAACGGCATCCGAATAAAGGCGAAGGTTCCATATGGGCAAGTGAATGTTGTCTTTCTTGGTCCTCCAATGCTATTGATTTGGTTATAGCAGGAATACCCATTGAGGAAGAAATAGAATGATCTTCCTGCTAAACCGATCAAGCATTTGATCAATAAAAGGCATAGGGAAATGATCTTTGCACGTGGCCTTGTTGAGCTTCAAATAGTCCATGCATACTCTCAACCCGTTGACCTTCCGTGTAGGGATAAACTCATTCTTTTCGTTGTGAATTACTGTCATGCCTCCCTTCTTTGGTATGCATTGCATCGAACTCACCCATGGACTATCTGCAATGGGGTAGACCACCCCGGCATCTAACCACTTGATTATCTCTTTCTCGACCACCTCTTGCATTGATGGATTCAACCTCCTTTGGTGTTCAACAATCGACTTGCTCCTGTCTTCCAATTGGATTTTATGCTTACAAATTCCGGCGGGAATCCCTTTGATGCCCACTATTGTACATCCAATTGCTTGTCAGTGTTCCCACAAGACATTCAACAATTTTTCTACCTGCACATCATTCAATAAAGAGGAAACGATTACAGGTAAAGTATCCTTAGAGCCAAGGAATTTGTACCTCAAATGTGATGGAAGTGGCTTGAGCTCAAATTGTGGTGGCTCCAGGATGGAAGGCTTTACGGGAGGTGTGGCTCTCTTCTCTAAGTCAAGAGAGAGCTTCTTCGATGCATAAGAGTAGGACCCGCGTCCTTCTAATGCATTCACGGCTTCTACATACCCCTTCATGTCCTCTCCATCAAAATTTACCAAGATTGCCGCCAAGGCCTCACCAAGGCACTCTTCCTCCGTCATCATGTCACTAGCATCCTCGACCTCATCAAAAACATCTATTACCGAGATCCCTTCATATGCTATCGGCAACTTCAAACCCTTACTAGCCTGGAAAGTGACTTCCTCATCATTCACTCGGAATTTGATTTCATTTCGTTCCGAGTCCATCAAGGCTCTTCCCGTGGCAAGGAATAGTCTTCCCAATATGATAGGAATTTCCTTGTCAACCTCACAATCAAGGATAACAAAGTCGGCCGGGAGGAGTAACTTCCCCACTTTTACTAAGACATCATCAACAATACCCACGGGTCTCTTGATTGAACGGTCGGCCATTTGCAATCTCATACTTCTGGGTCCTGGCAACCCCAATCCTTCTTGCTTGTAAATAGCAAGAGGCATCAAATTTATTCTAGCACCATTATCACAAAGTGCACTTGCAAAATCTCTCAACCCGATAGTACATGGAATGGTGAATGCTCCAGGGTCTTCCTTCTTCTCAACGATGGTTGTGGCAATAATAGCACTAACCCGGTGAGTCATGTTCACCACTTCATTCTTGGTGGATCTATTCTTGGTCATCAAGTCTTTTAAGTATTTGGAAAATCCCGGCATCTCTTAGAAAACCTCCAAGAAAGGGATGTTTACCGACAATTGCTTCAAAATATCATAGAACTTCTCGAACTTGCCATCATCTACCCTCCTTGCAAGCCTTTGAGGGAATGGAGGAGTAGGTCGAGGAATTGGTGGAGGAGATTTTGGGGTCTCCTTCACCTTTTCCTTAACCTCCTCACGCTTTGCTTTTTGGATTTCCACCTCTTGGGAAAGCTTCTCACTTTCAACAACAACCGGCACTTCGACTTGTGCCTCAACTTCTTGCTCAAGAGCATCTAACTCAACTACTTGTTCACTCTCACCTTGAAGGACCTTACCACTTCTAGTTGTAATAGCCATGCAATGAGAAGATGAACCGCTCACATTCCCCTTTGGGTTGACGATTGTATCACTTGGAAGAGTATCTTTTAGCTTAGGGTTTTGTTATCTTGACAAGTCTCGCATTTGCATCTCAAGATTTTGTATAGAGGCGGTATGTGACCCCACGATTTCGGACATGTTATTCATTGTAGCATCACCTCTCTCTTGATTTTGCAAGATATTTTCAAGCATCCCTTCTAACTTGGATTCATTTGAAGGACCCTCTTTGTAATACTGCCCATTCGGTGGAACATAGGGGTTGGAGCTCTGGTTGGCATAATTGCTATTGTTGTTTTTCCAATTACCTTGACTCGAACTACCTTGGTCATTGCACCAATTTTGTTGGCCTTGCCCTTGCGGGTTTGGAATTCATTGATTTTGTTGGCGATATCCTCCTTGAGAACTATGAACATAGTTGGCTTCTTCAAACTCTTGATTTCCCGTCGGATGCATGTCTTCCACAACATTTACCTTCTTCATTTGGCTCTCCGTGAACATCTTTGTCAACACATCAACGTTGGTGGAAATACCGGTAATCAATTGGTCTCTCTCTTGATTTTCTTTGATCATATTGGTAAAGAAGGAGTACCATAAGAAATTCCACCACTAGCATCTCCGGAATGCCATGCTTGATTGTGTTTGGCCATTTTATCCAGAATTTGTGTAATCTGGGTGAATGATTTGTCCATGAAAGATTCGTCTGCTGCATTTTTTTCTATGGACTGAGACAATGGATCCAAACCCATGTAGAACTTCTCTATCAGAATGCCATCCGGAAAACCATGGTTCAGTGACCTCACTAAGTACAACTTGAATCGGTCCCACGCTTCATGTAAGTGTTCTCCTGGTATTTGTTTAAAGAAGAAGATTTTATCTCTAAGCTCAAACTTCTTGCTCTGAAGGAACCACTTGGACAAGAAGGCACGGACAAGCTCGGGCCAAGAAGTGATGGATTGAGGAGGTAGATTTTGAATCCACTTTCTCGCTTCTCCAGTCAATGAGTGTTTGAATACTCGCAATCTCAAGGCGTCGTCTGTTACATTGTTCTGCTTATGCATGGCTCATAAGCCCAAGAAGTTCCTAAGGTGTTGCGTTTGATCATCATCGGTAGAGTTCTGAACAATCCTTACGCTTTAAGCATTAGGATTAACCCATGTTCTACTTTGAATGTAGCAGCTTCCACCCGTGGAGGAAGGATATCATTGGTATCATCAAGATATTCCTCAATGTCCGCAAAGGGATTATCATTTTCCTCATACTCGGCCATTCTCACCTATCACACCAAGCAAAGAAATCAAAATGTGCTGGAATAGAAAAGATGTAAAGTAAAGTGCACACTAGTTACTACTTTCAAAACCGTATTCCCCGGCAACGGAGCCAAAATTTGATGCGCTCAAATTACACCTAAAAATAGTGTAAAGCGATCGATGTAAAATATAGTAACCCAACGACGTTGGGGTAGAATCCCACAGGGAATAGGCGTGAAAAGTTTACTTGAGTAGTGTGAATCTTAACTTAACTCGTATTTCTATTCCGTTAGAGTAACAAAAGTATTGTAGTAGATTGAATTGTAATTTAATACCAAGGATGATTAAATAAGGTTGTAATTAATTTGATTATCTAAACCAAGGTTGTGTCCCTTCAATGAAATGTAATGCTACCGGTGTTAGATATATTTCTAATGGAAGGTCCTTTTGATATGCAAATGATTTCTAAATGACTACCTAATATTTTCCAATAGTTGGGTAGTATTTCTCTTTATGATTTTTCCAAATATAAAAGAGTTGCAATTAAGAGTAATCAATTCATGCCAAATAAAATACACTTATTCCTAAGCGATTCCATTAAACAAGGTTTAAAACCTTGAGTCTTTAATATTTACTCCTACCAAACCGTAACTCACTTTTCCAAGTAGAGAAAGAATATAATGGCGCTTGCTAATGTTTGCAACCACTATAATAAATGAAGAATGAGAAGTAAATAAATATCAACCAACCATTATACATATAAAAACCCATTGACATTACACTCATTTAGGGTCCACAACCTTAGTATTTAAAACTAGCCACACATGCTAAAATACAAAGTAAAGGAATATTAAATGTCATAAATGCTTACAAACGTGCAAGATTCTTCACTTGAAAACTTCCAAAAGATGGGACTATTCAAAGTTTGGATTGTAGCTCTTTTTCCAGACAAGATGTCCCCACAAGACCCCAATAAATCTATTTATAGTGGGCTAAAACTCAGGGCCAATTTCGGACAAAAATGCCCTTCCAGGTCAAATATGCGACTGTATTTCTGTCGCATAACAAATATGCGGTCCGCATTCTCTTCGATCTCACTGCATCTTCAAAACCCTAGTTCTAGGAAGTCACCACATTCCAGTTATGCGGTCCGAATTTTTGATATGCGGCCGCATAATGTCATCGCATTTATGCTTTCAGCCACTTCTATAAGAAGTTTGCAATCCATTATGCGGCCCGCAAACCTATTATGCGGTCGCATAATGGACCGCATTTCTTCACTTGGATTTGACAACACTGACTGTTGGACTTTGCGGTTCACCTAGGCATTATGCGGTCCGCATTTTCAACTATGCGGTCGCATTTTGCCCATTCTTGTCTTTCTTCGGCTTTTTGATTCCATTTCCATATTTTTGGGTCCTCAAGTTTCATGCACTGCAAAACATCAAAATTACATAAGTATAAAAGACAATTGCATTTAAAACGAGCTAAAATCTAAGCAATTGGTATTAAATGTGCCGAAATTCTCGGGCTTATCAGGGATATCCCGGAATACGTCCGTAGTCCCAAAGTAAATATGCATTGATGGGGGATCTCCCAGAATATGTTCGTAGTCCCAAAGTAAATATGCAGTACAAGGGGATTTCCCAGAATACGCCCATAGTCCCAAAGTTAATATGCAGTACAGTGGGATCTCTTAGAATACGTCCGTAGTCCCCAATTTAAATATGCAGTACAGGGGGGATCTCCTAGAATACATCCGTATTCCCCTATTTAAATATGCAGTACATGGGGGATCTCCAAGAATATGTTTGTAGTCCCCAATTTAAATATGCAGTACAAGGGGGATCTCCCAGAATACGTCTATACTCCCCAATTTAAATATGTAGTGCAACAACCAAAGACAACAATTATAGCACGGCATAAAACTCGTACATCACCACATCAAATACGAAGCAACCAGGACAATGACACAAGATACGACTGTCACACCTCCTTTTCACTACCCCCGGTAAATGAAGGGGTAATAAGGGAGTTTTTCCGCTTTAAGTGACATTATTCGGATTTGGGATTTATTTATTTATTCAGAGTCGCCACCCGGATTTTTGACGATGCTCCGGGACACCGTGTTATTTAAGAATCCCAAACCGAGGAAATTTTGACTCTGTTTTAATTTGTCTGCGAACAGAAATCCGAGTAAGGAATTCTGTTAACCCGGGAGAAGGTGTTAGGCATTCCTGAGTTTCGTGGTTCTAGCACGGTCGCTTAACTATTAATATTTGGCCTAATTATCTGATTATTTATATGTTTTAAGCCTATTGTGCTTTTTAGCCTTTTTTTTCATTTTTTGGCCGCTTTTATGGATTTATCTTGAAACAAGTCACGA